>RCWM02000348.1:1012500-1182000 GCA_003667255.2 Euschistus heros | reverse complement strand
GTCTAGTTACAGCCTAGCCCACCTTGCATTAGGATAATTCATTATTATCAGAATAACCTCCAACTCGGTTTACTATTATATTCCGGATTAGAATAATTTATAATTTCATGTTCGGAGTTAAATGAACGATACCCCGTTGATTGCCAGTGCATGAACTAGCATATTTCCCTTGTCAGATTGTTCTTTAAGCTCTTGTAAAAATGATTAGATATGTCTTCAGTTAAAAAAAAAGAGATATAATAAATATAAAAAAAAGAAACAATAAGTACTGGAAGCATGGTTGACGTTGTCTAATAAAGCTTGGTTTCAGATATTCAGTACAGAAAATGTTACAGGTGTCACTCACTAGATTAGGTTAGAAAAAAACGGTACTGCAGGGTCAAAGAGAGAGGGAAGGTTATTATCGACTGGAAGCAAATGGGTCCGAGTTCGGGAATATTGGAGAGGAAAATATCCGGTTAGTTGACAAAATCAACCGGCGCACCCGTTTTTGGCTTTGTTTTATATTATGCCACACGACACGTAGCGGAACAGACCCGGTGCAAATACATTTTATATGGTTGATGCGATTCCGTATTTTTTTAAATTCAAGTTATAACAAGTAAAATATACACATTTAAAATTATTTTTCGTAATAGTTCATATTATCGTTAGTTAATTATTTATTATACTAGCATCCCCGTCGCGACTTCGCCCGCCCTCATAAGTAAAGATAATTTCATCTAAAAAATTAAGTTTTATTGTTATCGATAAGATTCTTGTATTTTAGGACGGCATAGCTAAGGATTTTTTACTCCCTTTAAAAAATCCTAAGGTCATCTGCCGGGCTACGAACCCGCGATCTTGGGTTTAGTAGGTTGCTATGCTAACCACTACACCACAGGTGACCCCGGCATCTAATTTTCAATTTTAATATATGAGTTGGTAATCCAGATGGACAGAGACTATTAAGAAACTGTTGCATATAATGGACTGCATTATCAGTACATACAACTAAAGGTTCAAAATTCATATTTTTACACGCAATATTAAACAGCTGAGAATCGGCATATTGATTTGTAATAATTTTTATTCGACAGAAATAATGTTATTGATTTGATCTGGTTAGATTTTAATTTCTAACCATAAAAGTATGTGATAGTGTGGCAAAACCCGTTTCTTACACTCAACACTGTACATTTTAATTTTTATTGTTGCTAAATCTAGAACTATGAAAATGATCTAGTTAAAATTTGGTATATTTCACTCCATATAGCAGTTTTAATAACAATTTACTTGAAAAAAAGGAAATTTTATTATCAATGTCTAGCTCTATATAACACTGTACCTTTTAACCTTTCATGTAGATGGCAATTACCGCCATTTTTGAACTTCACTGTTATCCACTTATTATTCATTTTTCAATAAAGAATTAGTTGAAAATCATTAGATTTTACTATTGCTAAACCATCCTATAAAGATGATGTAGTCAAAATTTGGTAGAGATTGGTTCAGTAGTTTTTGGCGGTTAGTGATCAAGTGTAATTTAACTTCTTTTTTAAAATATAACAATCATTATTAATTGTCCATTTTATTTAGGTAAATGTGTTTAACTTTATTATTACATTTTAGAAATTTTATTTTTTACATTTTAATATATTTTGAAAAATAACTTAATAATGAATTTAAACCTATTTCAGAAAATTTGTGTCTATAACATAGCAATATATTTAATTTTATTCAATTTAGATTTATACTAAACTCCATTCAATATTTAAAACGTAAATATTATACTGAAACTAAAAATTATTAAAATCCTAAAATAATGTTAATAAGTACGAAAGAAACATAACTATAATATAATTTCATTAAAATCGGCCGAGCCGTTCTCCATTTAGAAATATAGCCCCTCTTCCCACCCCCACTAATTAATAAAACTGGTAATCCCTAAAATAATGTTAATAAGTACGAAAGAATCATAATTATCAAATTTCATTAAAATCGGCCGATCCGTTCTCAATTTAGAAATATAGCCCCCCCACTCCTCTCCCTAAGAAAAATAATGAAGATGGCTATAGTTCAAAACCGTGGTGAACAATGAAGAAATCTTACACTTAAATAGTGGAGTTAAAAACTGATATTCCGGTATTTATTTGCCTATTTAATGGAAGAAATATTGTAATCGAATTAAATCCGTAAACAATTCATGCCTTGAATTACAAGTAATCGCAATCTGTAATACAATTATGTAATCCGTAATCGAATTACATACAAGAATTACATTGTAATCGTAATTCATAAAGTAATTGCATTATAACATGTAATGTAATCCCAGCCCGGAATTACAATTATAATGTAATCGTAATTCATAGAATTTATTTCAATTACATTTTGCCCAACTCTGGCACTAAATCTGGAAAACCTACTTCTGATCATCGAGTAGAAATTTGTACAAAATGTTTTGATTAGATTTTGTTTTTTATAATTGCTTATGTTAAATTTCTGTTTTTATATTCTTATATTAATATAAAATGTTCAGTGTGTTTCTCCTTACGCTCTAAATTAATTTTTCAACATTCATTTTTGAGGGAGGGGGGAATCGAATCAAAATCAAACGCAGAAAAATAACTGGAACGGAGCAAAGTTACTGAAGCACTGCACTGCCGGAGTCAGAAAGTAAATTATACTACCAGGTATGCAAGTTTAAAATGTCGTTTTAATTCCAATAGAATGCGCTCTTAGCCTATTGAAGGATTTGCTTATCTCTAAACGCTATTTTGTTTGTTAGTCATTTGTTTACAAAAGTCAGTTGTTTTTAAGTCGTTTACGTGGACGTATCATACCTTTCTTTGGTGTTAAAAATGTCTAATTTTAAGCCAAATAAAGAGCATTTGCGGCATGTCATGATTTTCTTATTTAATCAAAAGAAAAAGGCATCTGAATGTCATCGAATTCTTGTTGAGACTTATAGCGATGTTGCTCCAACCGTCAGGACATGTGAACGTTGGTTTCAAAGTTTCAAACGTGGTGATTTTGATGTTACTGATCAAAAACGAGAAAATCGACCAAAAAAGTTTGAGGACTTCGAATTGCAATCTTTATTAGACGAAGACAATACCCAAACCCAACAAATGATGGCAGAACAGTTGAATGTCACTAGGCAAGCCATTTCCGATCGCCTGAGAGCTATGGGAAAGATTCAAAAGGTTGGAAAATGGGTTCCACATGAATTGGACGAACGACAGATGGAAAAAAAAAAAAAACTGTGTGCGAAATGCTGCTTTTACGCCACGAAAGAAAGGGTTTTTTGCATCGAGTTGTAACTGGCGATGAAAAATGGATTTATTTTCAGAATCCCAAACGAAAAAAAATCATGGGTAACGCCAGGACAACCATCCACATCGAGTGCAAGACCGGATCGTTTTGGGAAGAAGACAATGCTGTGTGTGTGGTGGGATCAGAAGGGAGTAGTCTACTACGAGCTTCTCAAACCCGGCGAAACAGTCAATACCGAGCGCTACCGACAACAAATGATCAATTTGAGTCACGCATTGATCGAAAAAAAACGCCCAGAATGGGCTCACAGCCACGCCAAAGTCATTCTTCAGCATGATAACGCTCCTGCACATTCAGCCAGATTGACTAAGGAAACGATTTCTTCGCTTGGTTGGGAACTCCTACCCCACCCAGGGTAGGTCACCTGACCTGGCGCCTTCTGATTATCACCTCTTCTCATCGATGGGACACTCATTGGCGGAGCAACACTTCAACAATTTCGAAAACGTACGAAAATGGCTCGATGAATGGATTTCAAATAAAGATGAAGCATTCTTTTGGAATGGTATCCATATATTGCCCGAGAGATGGGCAAAATGTGTAGAAAGCGAGGGTCAGTACTTTGAATAAAATATATTATACTTTTTTTTAAATTACTGTGTATTTATTTTAAGAAATAAACGACATTTTAAACTTGCATACCTGGTATGAATATTATACAGTAAGACACGGTCCGACACGTGCCGGTTCCGACAAAATATTCTTTTCGAGCAATGTCGTAATATCTTGTCTAAAACGTAATCTTGATAAATATATTTTATGATTGATCTCGATCTTAGGATTAAAAGTGAAGGAAGTACCGCAGATTTTATTTCATATTATACAGAAAAACTCAGAAAGGAATCAATGAAGCTGAATTTTTGCATATACCTTCGTTTTGGCCTTCTAAATAAGGGGGAAAAGTCACCGACCTTACCATGTTAGCATAACTGGATATTCAAGGTCAAAGGTCACAAAAATCAGGTGTTTTTTTTTTTTTTTTCAAATATATCGATTTCTGCTCCTCGGACGTCTTATATAATAAAACTTGTAGATAATATTCTCTAATTATTTTGGAACCGGGAATCTCGTTTCCCCTGTGTCGTGGACTTTTAAGATATTTACTCCTTTTTAGGATAGTTACTTTTAGGTAACTACTCCTAACGAAGGAGTGAAGTCAAATATAGTCGCATACATAATTCATGCACTCTACACCCCCTCATTTCAGCACTCACAGGGGTCGCGCTCCTCCGTGAAAACACGTTTTTCGGTACTCTTTTGACTATAACTCCGAATCTAATAGTTCGGATATATACGTTATAAAAAATCGATGATTATGAAGACAAAATATTTTTAACTCACTTTTTGTCAAATATTTGATTTAAGTGCCAGTAAATATGACCGTATATATGAAATTAAAGTACGTATATCTAATGCTCTACAACTTTGTTTCTGACTTTCGTTTGTTTGTGAAACGATCCTAGAAGGCACTAGAAGCAAGTGTTCTCCGCGTTATATCTCGAAACAGTTAATCCAAAAATAAAAATGAATAATACCAAAACTGTAGAGAACTTCATTATCTACAAGGTTTAAACCATTTTGATTGACGTCCGCGGCATAGAAATCGATATATTTGAAAAAAAAACAACTGATTTTTGTGACCTTTGACTTTGAATATCTAATGAAGCTAACGTGCTGAGATCGGTGACTTTTTACCACTTATTTAGGTGACCAAAACAAAGGTAAATGCGAAAATTCAGCCAGCTTCATTGGTTCATTTCCGAGGTGAAATCCTTATTTGACTATATCCTAAACGAAGTCATAACTTATAAATACTTAAGTGGTTGCATTCAGGCCCCACTTTATTTGTGGGCTGACTGGGCTATAGCCCACTGCGCCAAATTTCCCAACTTTTTTTTTTTTACAATATTGTTTTGTTTTAATGTTCCCCTCTAAAGAAAATCATTTTTTATCAATTTTATTGGTTTTGAATAAACCTTTAAAGCTCACAACTTTGGTACTTATTAATGAAACATGCTTTTGCTATTCCACACCCCCAGACCACACGGCAGGGAGGTGGGGGGAGGATGGTGCCAAAGCTGTTTGCAGCCTAGGGCGCTATTCACCCTAAACCCGGGCCTGGTTGCTTTAAATAGTTTTTAATCACTTTACCGATTGTATCTCTCATTGATTAGTTTCTAATTCTCTTACTTTTTTTTATGATACTTTGTTATGTCTTTATTTTAAAAAGATTTTGATGTTTCCTTTTTTCTTTCTTCTTAATGCTTCAAAATATTGAAGTTTTTAATTTATTTATTTTAAATGTCATGATTTAAAGGGATTAATTTGAATGTTTTCTTTTAAAATATAATTATTCGATTTAGGTGTCAGATAATATTGATCATCTCACTTGAAAAATCAGATCCTGGTTTCAGTTAACAAAAAGTGGTGGACTCTGGGTAAGGAAATAGCTAGCTCAGCGATAATGAAGTGATAACTGTGGATTAGTATATGGTGAGAGGATTTGGGGGTTGTCGGTCCTGCTGTTCAAGTTTGGTTAATAGGAAAACAGACCAGAGTTATTATGAAGTTAGGTACTGAATTTTTGATGGTTACATCGATTGACAGTGTAAATCACTGAAAATAATGAAGCGATCCATATGAAGCTTCAAGGTTAAGTTCAAGCTCGTTCACTGAATAATCTTTTGGTCATTTACCGCCCTAAACCGCTGAATAATCTTATAAACTGGGATGCCTTGGATCGCGCCCTCTTTACCAGTTGTACAGGAATGTTCTGGTTACTGTAAACTGGGGCAACTTTGCCATGTTTAATTTTTCCTTACAACTTTTACCTCTTAATCTTTTGATTTAAAATATATGCAACAATTACAAGTAATTCATTAAATTTAATTTAAAAAATATAGAAAAATAGCATTGGCAAAGTTACCCTACAATAGGGCATATTTGCCAAGTATGTTAAAAAAAAACCTTAAAGAATAGAGACAGCGACAGAGAAAGGATTGTTTGAACTATTATGAAAACATTTTAACGAGAAAATGACATATTGATAAGGTATTAGTTGACTGAGAAGTATTTAGAGATGTAGCTTGTTGGGGTATGCAGTCATAGATACACAGCAATTCAAGATAATATTTTAATTTATAATGCCGACGTTTCGACTCGCATTGCAAGCTTCATCAGGGTTTCAGAGAGCGTGGCAATCAGAAAATGACATATACTTAGATTTTTCAGTATTTAGAATAAAACATCGTAATAATGAAATTCATTATAACGAAACTTGAAATACCTAATGAAATTTAAAAATCACAAAAACTTCTGACTTTCCCATCCATAAATGTATATTTACCTTGGAGTTCAATATATGGCGGGTCAATTATATAAATAATGTCTCCTGCGTTTAATAAAGCTTCATCAGCCACGTTTGGAAAGTAAAATGATCTTCCTGTGTTGTTTGTGCGAAGGTAGGATATTTCAAACTCCTCGCTTCTATAGAATTTGGTGAGTTTGCCTACGAAATGCTTTACACTTTTGCATTATAGATATTTATGTAAAAACAAACACAAAATTATAGGTTGGCAAAGTTGTCCCATCTTGACCTTACTTCCTAGTGCAACTTTGCCAAGTTATTTTATAAACCTACAGAAAAAGTGAAATTTACATTTTTAAGTTGTTCTAAATAAATATTAAATTATATATTAGACAAAATAAATAGTTATCATTTACTTTTGAATGTATGGGCAGGACGAGACACTTTGTAAAGGTATCAAAACCAACTGTTGCCAAACAAGCAAAGAAAAATACTGATAAAACCTGTAAACATTGGATAAATATGATTAAACATTAGAGTTCCTTTCAAAAAATAACTCCTCTACGTGATGAAAACACTAGCGCTTCTATGGTATATAATGGGTCAGAAACTTCACGAAGTGCTAAACATTTTTTTCGAAAACTGGCAAAGTTGCCCCTCATGGGACAGTTGTCCCATTTTACGGTACCATGAAAAGAAATTAGATATTTCGGTTCCATTCCGCCAAACTGTGTATTTTTTTTTTGCGATAAAACAAATATTAACGTGTTTTGGCTTTTTTAAAAATTTTATTTTGAGTTTCAGATACTTAACTATCAATTACATGGAAGAAATTTAATTTTGTTTTATAAGTCGTTTTTAGTTTACAGTTATTATGGTTACGATTAGGGTTGCTATCTCCTAAAATATAAAAGTCGTACTAGGCGCTGTATTAAGCCGGACATTATCTTTAAAAGCTCACATACCTTTTATAAAGCCGAATGTACGTTTTTAAAGTAAGAATTAACTTCAATAATAAAAAAAGTCTGTCGAGAGCTTTAATTAATCAAAGCTATATTACAGTTTTTATTTTACAGCTAATTTACTAATTATATTATAGCTAATTTAGCTATATTACTGTTAATTTATATTACAGTTTTAAGTTTTTAGTTATAACATTAACCCCTTATTTATAGTCCTATCCTTAATCTTTTGATTTTTATGTATGACATTAAAATTTATAACTATCTAAAACATTTTCAGTCTTCTATAGGCTTCACTTATATAACAAAAACAAAAATAAATAAATTACAGCTCCACTTTGCCAATAAACTAAAAGTTTTGATTATGCAAAGATGAAAATATATGCACTGTTCTAAGGAGAAAACAAAATGATTAAAATTAAAAAGCCAATTATAAAGAAATCTCAATTTTTTTTTTTTTTAAATAATAAAAATCCATTAATTCTTAGTCGCTTTTTCACCTACTTTATTCAAAACGTCGTTTTCCTTAGAAATCATATCATAAAGTTCTGCACATATTAATTTCAAATTGCATGATATGAACATCATCTGTTCAATTGTTTCTGTTTGCAATTTACTGCGTTCCTTTGTCCACTGGGCATTAATCAAAGAGAAAACTCTTTCAACGTTGGCGTTATGGCCTGGAATCGCAAAAGTATTCTGCCAATTTTAGTAGTTTAAAATTAATTAATCATTATGAAATGATCTTAAATAAGCAGTCCACTTTTTATGTGCCGTAAGTTTTTTAAAATCTGAAATATCCTTATATTTTTGTAAAACTTTTATGAAATTCTGCCATTGGTTATAAGTTTACTAAATTAGTCAAAAAGGTAAGAGGAGTGGGAGTTTCCAAGATCTAAACACAGTCACATTTCCATCACGCCATAAGATTGCTACTTTCAACGAGAAAACGAAAAAACTTAACAAATGCCGGACAGGCCGGACACACAAATATTTGGCCGGACACCGCCGTAAAAAGCCGGACAGATGGCAATCCTAGTTACGGTAGAATTGAAACAACTCAATCCGTTTCACATTTTTAAACATCCTTCACCCATTGTCCTAAATAACTTATAAAAGTAAATTTTTTCTTTAAATTTACTTTTATACTAGCCATATGTATAAAAGATCAGGATTATTATCAACAAAGGATCTATTCATTTATTAGGACCAAGAAAACACAATTGATTTCGTGTATGTTTTATCAGGATATACGATTTGGGATGTATATACCGTGTGGGCTGACGGCCTACATGTGTCCGTGATCTGGCTTATATTACCAAGGTTAGATTTTATGTAGCAATAATTTTATTTTTTTAACCTAAATATGCCAAATATTCTATTCTCGTAAATTTATTTATCCTAAATAACTTCGTGTTTAGAAGCATGGTTACAACTAAATATGGAGATTACCACGATTTAAAAAACAATTTTAGTTTTAATAATTTTAATAGTTGAACAGTTGGTAACGGTTCAGATCGGCGACACCACCAAACTAGGTTGACCCGCGCTACACCGACCAGTTCGATCCTTACGCTTCACTTCATGTTTACATTTTTCGATAGTTCATTCCTACAACCTCACATGTAAACAATCACTTCTACAGTTTCAACTTGGATTGTGTTGTTTAGTTTGTTATATTGATATTTAGACTTCTTAAATGTAAATAAGTGACACAGAAGTTCACAAAATGAGTTTCATAAAGGATTAACTGTTTTATGAATTCATGTTTTCTTATTTCATCTAATCTTATGTGTAAAAGTGTTATAAAACTTGAGAAGATTAATTTTTGTACATGGATTTGGTGTTTTACATATTTATATTTGTTCTATCAATTTAGGTGATAAAATTTACAACTTGTAAAAGTGTTATGAAACTTAACAAGATTTATTTGTACATGGATTTGGTGTTTTATATATTTGTATTTGTTGTTTCAGTTTCAGTCATAAAATTTCAGTATACATATTTTGTGAATGGATTCTTTGTTATCCATATTACTTTTTGTGCTAAAGTGAGACAGATTGTATAATTAATTCAATAAAACATATCAGTTTATAAATAAATGTGAGAAAGTATATCTTAGGTTCTGTATGTTTTCTTATTTCCACTTCCCATTAGAAAATATAGCAGAAACTAACATCTTCACTTTCAACTAGGATTCTGTCTTATATTATATAATGGCTTATAACATGGAGAATTGACAATGTGAAAATAATCACAGATTAAGAGGTAAATGACACATCACTATATAATTGTAGAACTATTGGTATGATGTTATAGATTAATGTGTTTTTAAAAAAAAATTAGAAGCCTGATGATGAAACATTATCTCCGAAACATGTAGCTACAAATGTTAAATAAATAGGAGTTATGCCAAATAAATACTTAAGGATTCTGTCTTTTTTATATTTATAATTTGTTATTTTCACTTCTCTGAGAGAAAGTTCATCAGGAATTAACTTTACTGGTGATTCAGTAGTATATTAATTATTGATTAAATTAATATTAATTAAAAATTGATTTAGTGTCTTATATTTCGATATTTCCTTATTTCCACTTTAATATTTCCTTATTTCTCATTTTAATATTAAAAAGGTAAACAGAAGTTAATATTACTTTGAACAGGGATTTATAGTTTTTCAGTAAATGTAGGAGAATAACCTTCCCCCTCTAAAAGCAGCAACTAGAACATCGAAATAAATCGGAACAAGGTTAGAATCGATAAAAGGTATTCTGAGCGGGTTTAGGGGTTGGTGTCGCCGATCCGAACCGTTACCGAACAGTTTAATGGAATGAATTACGAATTTAAATTAATTATAACGAGAGAGAAAAAATTACTGTTCCCCTTAACAGTTGGTTAAAGCAAGAATAGCATGGAACAAGTCATAGGGGTAGTTCCCTTGACCGTCAATGATAGTCATGTGAAGGGTAAGATTGCCAATCCCGTTGTGTGCATTTTTTAGATTTAGCTTTTGTTTTAAAATGAAATTCCGCGTCTAATGTAAAACCATGAATACACCAATTCAGCTTGGATCAGGTTTTGACAAAACACTTATGTGATTTTAGCCCAAAAAGTAATTACACATGTGCATCAAAGCACATTTTATATTAATATCATAGAAGGTGCGGTATATTTTCTACTTTTTTTTCGGTTTTCTGTAAGAGATAATTTTTTTAATTAAATGGCTTAATCCTGCTGACCGTCTATGCCCTCATATTCTTTTTTTTTCTCGCTTACTTGTATTGTTTATTTCCAAAGGAGAATATTTTTATATACACAACAGTCGAGAGGGATCGAGCAAGATCTGTAAAATCCAGGTTAAATTTTTTTATTTCGTATTAGGATAAATAGAGTCAAAAGGAGCTCTCTCATTAGTGAGCTAGTGTAATTTACTATAACGAGAGTTGAGCTCTTAACTGTTTCTACTCTCCTAATACGAAACTATCCAACTACGCGTAACGCTCTCGCGTTCCCCAAAAACGATAATGCTCTCTAGCATACAGCTTGGAATTCCAAAATGTGGATTCTGTACAACACACCAAAGTGAATGGTCACTCCCCCTCAGTCACCGGACATTAACCCTAAAGAGCATTTGTGGAAATACCTAGAGGATGGGGTTGGGAAAAGGTGTTTTTCTAACAATAAAAATTTAAAGGACGTTATTATATATTACAAAATTACAATGTCTTTAACTAAACAATTAGTGAATTCAATGCCACAGCGCATAGAGTGCATATTAAAAACCAAAAGTGGCTCTACTAACAAGGGGAGGACACACTCAGTCTCTCACGGTTCTTAATGACAATTTTTTGTAGGTTCCTGGTCAAAAAATATTAAGACACGTATTTTGCCGTTCCGACCAATGGGCCATAGGAGCCGAGAAAAAAAATAAAATAGCATTAAACTAATTTATTTTTTAACTCGAGTTTAAAAAATGATATCGACATGATTCTCACACTAAGATTTTTAGTTTTAATTGCGGATGTAGGGAAAACTAGAGTCGCTCCATAGATTTTGGTTTCGGCTAGTTAAATTCTAAAAACATTATTAGTTTTTCAAGCAAATAACTCTATAGTTTTTTTTACACAAATATTGACGTCAGATTCTAATTCAGCACCCTCAAAAACTTTAAAAAAACGCTTATTCAACAAAATAAAAAATATCATTTTTTTCACCCTCTACGAGGAAAATGAAATTTTTAAACCGGTTATTGGTTACATACCTTTAAATCGCCATTACTTTGTCACGCAATTTACTGGTTGGTATCGCTGGAAAGAGGAGAGTCTCACCTTTCTTTTGATCTATATAAATGTAAAATTCGATGAACAAAAACCTATTAAAAAAATTGGAAAATCCGAAAAACATTTTGATTTTTATCTTGAGTTTGAAACTAGATATATTTCAAGCGTATTACCACTCTATATTTTGTGTACAAAAATAAAGTTAATGCGTTAAAACGTCTAAGCGTTTATTCTTGTTTTTATCAATTTAAACAAAAGTTCCCTACCAGTTGGTCAGGCAAATTTTGAAGCTTACAAATTTTTATTTTTCTATTTGGATGAAATTTCGCATTTAAGTGTTTTTTTGAATGCTGAATTCAAATCCGATGTCGGTTCTTCTGAAAAAAATATATTGAACGTACTTCACTTGAAAAATGTTAGCTTTTAGTAAATTTTAGTAAAATGTAATAGAAACTTTTTTTGGTCCAAGAATTGCATTTTAGCACCCTCAAAACTCAGGAAACGTATGAATATATATAGATACCAATAAAACAAATATATAATATATAATACTAATTAGGAGAGAAAATAATTTATTACACTTTAATATTTACATAATGTACAAACAGAACCACATATAAGAATTGATTGTTATGTATATACAATTTTTGTTTTATTTTGCAGTTAAACATGTTGAAATATGATTGTGATAGTTGACATAAAAACATTATAGCAATAACTGCTTCACTTCCGTTACTGACAGGATTTTGTTGAATATAATGAAAATGAAATTGTAAGGTAATAAGCTTCAGTTATTAGAACAACCCCGTAAACAAGGATTACAAAGCGGATTAGTGATGTGTTCTGGGTTTGAAGAATTAAATAAAAATTGTAAATACTTAACAATCAAATCTTATATGTGGTTCTGTCTGTATATTATGTAAATATTAAGTTGTAATAAATTATTATTACAATAAATAATTAATAATTATAATTATTTTAATAATAATTAAAGTAACAAATTATTTCTCCTAATTATTATATATATATTATATATATATATATATATATATATATATATATATATATATATATATTTGTTTAATTGGTATCTATATGTATACATACGTTTCCTGAGCTTTGAGGGTGCTGAAATCGAATTCTAGGGCTAAAAAAATTTTCGACCACATTTTACAGTGTAAAAGTTAAAAATTTTCAAATGAAGTATGTTCAATATATTTTTTTCAATCGACATCGGATTCGAATTCAGCATTCAAAAGAACCCTTAAAAACGAAATTTCATCCAAATAGAAAAATAAAAATTTGTAAGCTTCAAAATTTGCCTAAATGGTAGGCAACTTTTATTTAAATTGATAAAAACATTAATTACACTTAGACGGTTTAACGTATCAACTTTATTTTTTTACACAAAATATAGGGTGGTAATACGCATGAAGTGTATTTGGTTTCATCAACCTATCTGGTTTCAAACTCAAGTTAAAAATCAAAATGTTTTTCGGATTTTCCAATTTTTTTAATAGGTTTTTGTTCATCGAATTTTACATTTATATACATCAAAAGAAAGGTGAGACTCTCCTCTTTCTATCGATACCAACCAGTTAATTGCGTGACAAAGTAATGGCGATTTAAAGGTATGTAGCCAATAATCGGTTTGAAAATTTCATTTTCCTCGAAGAGGGTAAAAAAAATAATATTTTTTGATTTTGTTGAATAAGCGTTTTTTAATGTTTTTGAGAGTGCTGAATTAGAATCTGACGTCAATTTTTGTGTAAAAAAATCTATAGAGGTAGTTTGCTTGAAAAACTAATCATTTTTTTAGAATTTAATTAACCTAAACCAAAATCTATGGAGCAACTGTATTTTTTCTTAAATCCGCAATCAAAACTAAAAATATTGGTACAAGAAACATGTCGATATCATTTTTTAAACTCGAGATAAAAAATAAATTAGTTTAATGCTATTTTATTTTTTTTTCTTGGCTTCTAGGGCCCATTGGTCGGAACGGTGAAATATGTGTCTAATATTTTTTGACCAGGAACCTCCAAAAAAATTGCCAACAAGATCCTTGAGAGACTGAGTGTGTCCTCCCCTTGTAAATCTTAATTGTTATCGAACGTCAATATTAAACAGAAATTTTATTTAATGTACGAATAATTTTGATTTTTAGTACGACATAGGCTACACCTACATTGGATCCATGTCTCGACCGTCCCAGATATTCGAAGAACCCTTAATTCGCAAACCAGCAGAGGAAATTGAAACAAACACGAGCTTTATATAGGAAGTGCCTGCCTACATTGGGCCCGATAATCTCCTGTCAGTCAGCGACCGTCTCCCATTTCAGAACCAAACCTGTTTGGTTTTATTCCGGTTTTCGGCCGTCAGGACGTTTAAATGGCAATAGACAATGGTATATTAATTGATCTAGTGAGAAATTAGCCTTGTCTAGGGAATATTAGGTGTTATCAATAAACGTATTATGGATATTATCACCTGATCAAGAATATTATAACATAAAAGAAGTGATTATAATTATTCTTTTTTACATAATGAATATTTACATTTATTTACTAGTGCCGTGTAACTACATAAAAAAAATGAATAAAGTAATAAATTATCATTATCATAATAAATATATACTAATAACATTAGCAGTAATCTATACTATTATATAAAAGGACAAGCATTTTTTGTTTGAGATCACTAACCACTAAAATTACTAATTATACTACATTTTATCCCACATTGTTGGTTATAAGAAGATTTAGCAATAGTTAAATTTAAAATAATAAAAGTTTAATTTAATATAACTTTTATGAATAGATAATTTATACCAGATGAAATCATTAAAATTAATAATTGGATTTCGAGTTACAATTTTACGCAATCTTCAAACACCTAATGAATTCAGTTTTAACCAGGTTAAAATTACTACTATGCGTGAAAATATCTTCGAAAAAATAATGCCGAATTGCATGCTTCAATACAAGATTTTTTTCGATAAACAAAAAACCTTTAATTAGTTAAATTTATAAGTTTAAATAAGTTAAAATCATCAATTACTTAAAATTATATATATTATATATTTATATATTATATTATATATTATTATATATAAAATTATATATATTATATATTAAATTATGCGAAGCAGCGACGGTGGATGCTAGTTATTAACGTTAGTACTATATTCCTTAATATTGCCATGAAACAGCTATTATATATGTTAAATTAATTTTATATTGTAACAGAAAAGAAATGTTAATTTTTGCTGATTATAATAATTTTTTGTTTAAAAGGTAATGAATATTTATATTTATTTTGTGATGGCGTGTATCAAAACAAAAAAAAAAAAAAACTTATAAATAAAGTAATAAATTATAATGAACTTAATAACTACTAGTAACATTAGCAGTAATTATTATTAATTTTGATGCTATATGCATTCGTATTGTCATGGAACAGCTTCAAAAAAAAAAAAAAAACGATGATGTGTATGCTGCTTGATGATGTTTTTGTCATGATGTACAACGTGTTTGTAGGCAATAAATTGATTCGGTCGCCGAAAATGATTTTATATATAACATGCTCTAGGCCAAAAAAAATCATTTCGTCGGCCGAAATATGTTCTAAATGAAGTGCAACTAACGTAGAAAATATTTAAAAAATTTAAAGCGGACTAGCTAATATTTAAAAAAAAACTTTTGATTGTTTAAAATACTTCCAAAAAAAAAAAAAAAAAAAAAACAAATACCCTACTACCTTAATGATCAACGACTTCTGTTTTGATGGTAGGTTTTATTTAAAATAATGTAAAATAAACTATTTCGGTATAATAGGTGAATAATATTGATTTTAGTTCAGGAGCTTGAGTTTTATTGAACATATCAAGTTATACAATGTCATCCATTTCGTCTTTAGTAGGTTTTCAATGCTGCATCGATAATTTCACCTCTCTCTTTATTTCGTGATTTTGCTTTAAATTAAATGTCAACGTTTTTCAGAGAGGCTCATTTCTAATGAAGATATATTGGCCCTAATGACACTTCTTTTTTTCGACGTTTCGTTCTTTCAGAACATTCACTATAAGCTTTTGTTGGACGTCCGTGACTTGCGATCGCCTAGGTCACTTTGACTGGAAGTAGACCGGCCTGCTGGTAAATCATCATCGTTCGTTGTCAAATAAAAAGTGTTTTCTAGCCAATCTGAATGTTTTTTTAATTAAAACACACTTTATTATAATTGCTGGATACATACCTGGATTTTAACTGACCGAGAATACCTTTACGATTTATTGAAAGTTTTTCAGGTTCTAATCCAAACCTGCTCAGATACTCTCTGACGAAACTGAATATAATCCGCTTTAGTATCATCGAACAGAAACAATCACTCAATTTTCTTTAACACTCCACATTATAAAAAGAACTTTTAAATACTAGCACTGTTAGATAACACCGAATTGATTGACGGTAGCAGAGAAGTAATAGCATATGTAGTAAACAAATGAAATCCAACAAGAGCAAACAAAACACTGCCTAAATGTAAATAACAACTACTCCATGTCTTGACGGGATTTATAACTACCTACAGATAAATGTAAATACCTAAAGGGCATAAACATAGAGAGTGATTTATTTTTTATAATTTATTTAATAAACCTTGTTGTTTTGGAGGTTTTTCAATACATGATGTAAATTCAGAAAATGATGTATACTCCAGTGTATGTATCCTGATTATGTTTGTCATGATGTACAGAAGTACATTCAATGTTAACAACGTACCTAATGTACCTGAAAAACCACCACCAGATCCAAAAGAGTGTGAAGCAATAAATTACAAAAAGGAACGGTTTTCGATTGGGTGGGGGATAATAATGAGGCACGGATCGAAACGGATATGGTTTTTTGGATTTAATTAGCACAAAATAATGGACATCGACGTGATATAAGTTTCGACATCGTACTCCATCGTCCTTTTAAAATGCTGGCTATTTTTCCAAAAATATTTCTTATTAACTCATTGAGTTGTATTATACAGAATATAATCTGTGTCGGGAAATAAGTGTCACTTTTCAGTGATTTCTTATTAATTGTTTTTTTTTTTTTTCTTCTTAAAAAGCGCTGAGTTGATTTCAATAAACGTTTTATGAGACCACCTCTAAAGTATGACCTACCAATCAACAAAAGAAATATCTAAATAGATTCATAATTGACGGAATAATCTCGTAACAAATATACAAAAAAAAAAAAAAAAAAAAAAAAAAAACCTATTTTTTGAAGTCGGTTGAAAAATGGTTGAATGGGTATTTGCCTATAGGTTTACATAAATATTAATTATAATAGATTATAATAATATAGCCTATTATATAATAGATTAATTATAATAGAGCCATTTTTAAGAATCATTTTTATAATCTGTTGAATTCCACTACTTGCGACAATGTCAAAGTCACTCCTTATTTCTTCTGTTTATGAATCTTGTGTTGATAAGCTCTTTATGTACTTTATAAAAAGCAACTATATGGACTGTACTTTGGTGACATTTCAAATATTACTGAATAGCCCAATAAATTCGTTTTATTTTATTATAGGACCTTTGTAGTATTAATTCTTAGTTGTTGAGGCATTCCAATAAAAACGAACCTTGGTTTCTTACTCTCCAAACAATAGTACACACACTGTTCACTGTTCACATGTTCACTGTTTCAAATTCAAACATCAATTGTGTTCCCCTAGAGTCACGTTTCGTATCACTGTGCAATGCTGAGATATTTGCTAAAAATTACAGGAAATGTGATTTTTGGGCTGCAAAAAGTCAGGCTAAGGCCTTCAAAAGATAAAAAAAAAAAATTTACCTTTTAAAAATTATCTACTTTTAGTTCGGTATGGTTATTTTTTTAAACCAGCTAATGAACGTTATATGTTTTATGTATTTGTGAGTGGTTAATTAAAAAGGAAGGATACAATACTGATATTTTAAATCAGGTAAATATGTAACTGTATTCATAATTTGCATTGATTTGTCATATATAACATAATGTATTCTTTAAATTTGGATTCATAATAATCAATTGTATAACCAGTTTTTATCCATATATCTTTGTATTTTAGGCCAAACAACGTGCTACAGTGAAATGGTTGTTATCAAAGGCATACAACAACAGAGTACCAGAAAACCTCCGTGAACCATTTTACCGTAATCATGAGGTATTGTTTTAGCTTTTGTTTCTAATAACCTTTAGAACTATTACCAAATAGAATTTTGCTATTGAATAGTATCTTATAAATTAAGTTAATTATTTTTTTATTGTAATCATATTCTAATTTGTTTATTTCATATAAATATTGTTAATAACTTTAATTTATTTTGAGATAGTGGAATTATCCATTTATCTTCTTGGCATTGGCAGGGAGAGGGAGAGGGAGAGGGAGAGGGAGAGGGAGAGGAGAGGGAGAGGGAGGGGAGAGGGAGAGGGAGGGGAGAGGGAGAGGGAGAGGGAGAGGGAGAGGGAGAGGGAGAGGGAGAGGGAGAGAGGAGAGAGAGGAGAGAGAGAGAGAGAGAGAGAGAGAGAGAGAGAGAGAGAGAGAGAGAGAGAGAGAGAGAGAGAGAGAGAGAGAGAGAGAGAGAGAGAGAGAGAGAGAGAGAGAGAGAGAGAGAGAGAGAGAGAGAGAGAGAGAGAGAGAGAGAGAGAATGCCTAAATGGTATTAGGAATATTAATAAATAATTTTATGTTAATCCCTCTTCCTACCCTATATAAACCTGCCCCCACCTAGCCTGGGTAGACATTCTCTACATGTCCGTTGAGACGTATAGTCATACTATGCCCGTTAGTCTTGCTGTTAGGTTATAATTAGTATACTTGTAATTGATTTCAGTGTATGTCATTCAAAATAAAACTTTCTAAAAACTTCAACCCGCGATACCTTTATTTAGCTGGCGCCCGAACGGAGGGACTTTTAGTGTTAATGTAAATTCGCGGGAGTTCTACCAGTCTTACTGGTATAGAACAGCGAGACCTCCTTCCACTGGCATGAGAAGATTGGGAACTGAATATTAGCAGAATATATCAGCAGATCTTCAAGTCTTTGGAAGCACTTTAGTATTTCTATACCTTAACCGAAGGAACCTACAACCTCTTGCTAAGTATCAAAGTGAAGGAGCTGAAGGAAGTTGCATTCACTGAAGACATCGTTTTATCAAGAACAAGTATTTTTAATTCATTTTTATTTTTATTTTCTGTAATTTAAATATAATTTATTATAATAAGTTAATTGAGTTATAATAAGTTCATTGAGTTCAATGTAAGTCATTCAAAATAAAACTCTTTTAAAACTTCAACCCGCGATACCTTTATTTAGCTATATATATCCATTTTGTTTAAATATTTTTCTAACTTTGACCACATTTTTGGGTTTAGCATTAAATTTTCGATAAGAATAGAGTACATGTAAACTTGAATTTTACAAACTTGGTATCCAAAGAGCAGCTTGATCTTTACCTTATTTAGGGAACTTACAATGTCTTATACTACTTCAACGCTCACTGTTTTTCGAAAAAAACTATCCACAAAACATCAAATCTCACAAAAACTTGTAAATTTAATCAGCTTTCGAATGATATGTTAAAAGTAATGATTCTGTTTCCATTTCATGGAGAAATTTACTTTTGAAGCGGAAAAAACAAGGTGTTCTCATTTGGCATACAAATCAGTTCCTTGTGTAAACAAAACATTATGAGAATCCCTTAGTAGAATTATGCATTTTAAACATAATACTCTTCATTGGAATATAAAACAAAGAAAAAATATTTTTGTTTAATAGATAATAAAGGAAAATTGTCAATGAGGGACACCAGGTCAAAGGATCTGATGTTATTACATATATTTATTTATTATTATTATTTATGATTTATTTTATTAGATTTTCAATGTAAGGTTTAAAACCCAATGATAATGAACATAGACCTCAATTTTTCCAATAGCTTCTAAAAGCAGATTATGTTGAAGAATACCACTTTTTGAGGTGAATTTTATAGACAGATGAGTATGTTTTTACAGAGGAAGGCATTTCTCCCTTTTGAGTTTAAAACCTTACATTGAAAATCTACTAAAATAAATCCTAAATAATAATAATAAATAAATAAATGTAATAGCATAAGTTCCTCTGATCTAGGGTCGCTTTATTGACAGTTTTCCTTTATTTCCTTTTAAACAATAATTTTTGTCTTTGTTTTATATTCCAATGAAGAGTTAATTATGTTTAAAATGCACATTTCGATTAAGGGATTGTCATAATGTTTTGTTTACATGTAACTGATTTGTATGCCACATGAGAACACCATGTTTTTTCGGCTTTAAAAGTAAATTCCTCCATGAAATCAAAACAGAATCATTACTTATAACATATCATTCGAGAGCTGATTAAATTTGCAAGTTTTGTGAGATTTGACGTTTTGTTGATAGTTTTTTCGAAAAACGGTGAGCATTTAAGTAATATAAGACACTGTAACTACGAACAAAATGTAGCCCTGCTTGATGGAAACAAGGTTTTGGGTTTATTGTTAGATTTATTTTTGTTTTTCAGGTCCTAGAAAATCCACATACAACATATACTCGTTTGTCTGTTTAGTGGAAAACCGCCTTTACATATTAAAAAATGAATGCTAGAAACATAAACAGCAGAAAAGAAATGATTGAGTCAACAATTTGATTTTTTTTTCTATTTTAATTCTGTAAGATGAAATAGGGGTGTGCATAGTTGTTTGGATACTCTTTATAGTGTAATTTACTGTTGTGGTCCATTGTTGGTTCATGATTTTACTGTAGCATAATGTAGCATTTGCTGTTTGATTGGCATTAACTCTTTTAGATCTGGAGGCTCCTGAAATTATTAAACTGCCATTGTCCACTGATAAAATTTTCTGATTTCAATTATTGTTTTGTGATCTTCTATAGCAGTGGTTCCTAACCTGGGTTTTGTGATGAGATTATAGGGGAGAGGGTTCACGAAACAATAATGAAATCATTCAATCATTTTATGAGGAAAATCATTTATTATAAACTTACTTATTAAAATTTTAAATTGAATAAGTAAACTTGTAAAGAAAAGAAACTTGCCAAATTGCTCATCCATGTGCACGTCAGACATGCATATTCATAAATAACGATACTGTAAAAGTATAAATGCAGCAATATAAAATAATAGGAAGAGCAGTTGTATTTAATTTTTTTTTTTTTTTTACTTTCTGTATTTTCTCTGAAGATATAAAATGAGTGCAGTTTGATTATATAATATTAAAAAACATTTTACATTTACAATTATTAAAAATTAAATTATTAATATTTAGACTTACAGTTATCGGGAAGGGGGGAGGGGGTCATGAAATATTAATTTGATTTATTTTTACTATTTGGGGATCGCGCAGAAAAAAATGTTGAGAATTACTGCTCTTTAGTTAGGTTCTTGATATGAAATCAACACAAACCTTGACTACAATGTATTCAGGATTAATAGTAAAATGAAGACAAGGTGATAAACAGAAAAGGAAAAATAACTAAATATTTGTCAAGAATAGGTCTGAAAAGAGTGATTTCATATGAAATCCTTTAGTTGTGCCTTATTTTTTAAAACATGCATTATTTTGAAAAATATTATAGTTTTATGTTAATGCTAGTCATTGTTTCTTTCTTAATTTTTGTTTAAAATTGTATTTTTTATGCATTTTATATATTTTCTTTTTCAGGATCAGGAACATTTGAAACCAGCTGTTGTTCATTACTTAGCTAATGCTGAGCTGTATTGTATGGCATTGTCTAACATATACTCAGATCCAAACTATAATAATTTGAATCATTGGAACATTCTACAGGCTCTAGCCAGGAAAGGAGTGTATATTTCTGATCCTCATATAACTGAG
This sequence comes from Euschistus heros, assembly GCA_003667255.2. NCBI lineage: Eukaryota > Metazoa > Arthropoda > Insecta > Hemiptera > Pentatomidae > Euschistus > Euschistus heros. Next base: position 1,160,219 of record RCWM02000348.1, on the reverse strand, counting down.
ACTGTGCTTATTCAAACGACACCATTAAAACTCGTTAGTTTCAATATTTTTTTTATAGAATTAATTGTTATAACTATTGCATAAGTTTTACTAGCACATTTAACAATCTTCCCTTTTTTTTCTTTTTTTTTTCCCTTTGTTTTTAGGAAGTAAAACACCGCTTATTTCACCGCTCCCGTTACCTCCTTCCTCTACATAAACTCCTAGTATCCTCCCTTATCTTCCCGAATTTTACTGAGTTTGCCTGATACATGGTGGGCTTTCGATGGTTCTTGAGGGCAGATTAAAACACATCATGAATTGCTTCATTAGGTTAGTCTTCGGAACCTCAAGATATTTTCACATCTTTACAGTGAGTTAAATTGGCTCACTTCCTCCTTCCACAGAAAATACTTTCTTGACACATGCCTATTCCAAGTTACCATCACCCACTGCCACTCTCCCTTTATTTACAGTATCCTGCAATTCAAGTCTGCAATCCAATCACTAAATACAAGATCTTGTCCTTCCAATCTCTATACTCCATCTTACAGAAGTACTGCATTCCTATGTTCCTTTTTTGTCCAATCCTCTATCCTCCGGAATAGTTATTAGTATTCACCACGCTCTCCTTTCACCAAGGTCATCTCCTTTTTTGTGTATGAAGCATAATACACTACCCTTCCACTCATCTTGGATTTCTTCATGTTGCCACACCTTCATGATAATACCATACATGTATTTTTTCAGATTGTCACCACCATATTAGAGACCAGGAGCTTTATTATTATTATTTAAGGACAGCACAGCATCCTCTACATCTTCAAAATCGAGTGGCTCCAACTCTCCTGGGAGAATTTCTTGGTCACATCTATCCTTAAGTTCGTCCCCTCCAAGTAGTGAGCTGTAGTGGTCCTTCTACCTGTTAAACACCTCCTTCTTTTCCATTAATATGTTTCCATTCTGGTCCTTGCAGGCGCTAACTCTCAGCTTGAAGGGTTTGCGGCCATTGTTCACTTTCCGGAAGAACTTTCTTACTTCGTCAGGCTTCTCATTTTTTTCTATTTCTTCCAGCTTCTGGTTTTCCCAGGCTCTTTTTCTCTTTCTTAGCATACATTTCTCCTCCCTTCTCTTTGTGCGGTATTCCACTACAGCTTGCTTAGTGTAACGTCGTTGGACCTGGAAGTTTGTAAGTTCTGTTCTTTTCCTCATTAGCAACACGGCACTCTTCATCAAACATGTTCTTCCAGTCCTTGTATCTCTTGTGTCACACTCGCCATCAAATCTTTGCATCCATTCCAATTATCATCAAGGTCTTCAGGATCTCCCAGCACTCTTACTCTTTCAACCATGATTGTAGAGAATCTCATGTGCCTATCTGGGTCCTTCAGCTTGTCAATGTCGTACTTTCTTTGCCGTGTTCCTCGAAGTTGCTTAACTATAGAGACCTTGGCCCTTATCCTAGCTACAGCAAGAAAGTGTTTTTTTCTGTTTCTAGTTTTCATTTTCTTTTTTGTTCTTATGTAAATTTGTATTCACTTTTATTTATCTTGTTTTATTTTAAAAATTTCTTGGCCACACTTGATTTTACTTTGTGTTATGTAATATTATTCGTAAGGGACTTTGTCCCAGAATAAAGTTTTATTTCCTATTAATAGTTAATTGTTGAGTTAAATTGTTTTAGAAGTTGAAACCGAAAATGGGATACAAATTTTCTTTGAAATGTGTGATTATCAGTATTTATATTAAACATTGATGGTGGAAATGTCTGTTTATTCTGTTTACATAAACATTGATTACACACCCTCCTGCAACATTCTGTAGAACAAAGGGCATTATTTTTATTATTTATCCATTTTTTAGAACTTTAATTGTCTCCTTTATTAGTGCATTACAACTATTCTTGTTGTATCACTATCATACATACATACATACATATGCGGCGCAACAATTCATAGCTGAATCAGGGCCCTCTCCAAAAGTTTTCGCCATTCATCTCTATTCTGTGCAGCAGCCATCCAGTCTGGTGTTCCAAGGATGTTCCTGGCATCTGCACGGACGCTATCCATCCATCTCATTTTGGGTCGTCCGACTCTTCTAGTTTGATGAATAGTCTCAATAATTAATTTTTTTTTTTGGAATTTCGTTTGGATCCATCCTGGCGATGTGCCCCGCCCACCTGAGCCTCCTCACACTGATCCACCTAGCGATGTCTGTGTCTTTGAAGAGTGCGTAGATCTCTTGGTTTTTTCTTCTTCTCCAGACATCACCCTCCCGGATCGGACCAAAAATTCTTCTCAGGATCTTTCTCTCAAAGATAAGCAGTCTATTTTCATCAGCCTTAGTCCATGCCCATGCTTCAGATCCATATGTCAGGACCGGACGTACAAGGACTTTGTATAGCCTTACTTTGGTCTTGTTGGTTAAAAACCTACTTTTAAATTGCTTAGCGAGGCCAAAATAACACCTGTTTGCTGCTGCGATCCGACGTATAACATCCTTAGTCACATTGTTTTCTGAATTAATCTCTGACCCCAAGTATACAAAAAGTTGAACCCTCTCAAACTTGTATTTTTCAACCTCAATATGTTCTTCCCGGAAACGCTCCGATCCAGCTATCATATATTTAGTTTTTCCTTCATTAATTACCAGACCAAACTTCTTAGCTGCCTTTTCTAGCTGGAGGAATGCGTCTTTCAATGCTGATTGAGATCTGGCAACGATGTCGAGATCGTCAGCGTATCCTAATATCTGCACACTTCTATTAAAAATTGTGCCTGATGTTTGTATCCCAGATTCCCTTACTGCTCTTTCTTCGGCCAGATTAAAAAGCAGGCAGGCAAGTGCATCTCCTTGCCTTACTCCAGTACTGGGATCAAATTCTTCTGACATGTCTGATCCAATCTGCACCATAAATTTTGTCTTTTCCATCGTTATTTTGGCAAGCCGGATTAGTTTGGTGGGTATATTTAGGTCATATAAAGCTTGATACACTTCTCGTCGATCAACACTGTCATAGGCCGACTGCCGACTGTCGTGATGCCATACTCGCGTGCCTTTTCAAGGATCAATCTTAGAGAGAAGATCTGGTCAGTGGTGGATTATCCTTTTCTGAAGCCAGCCTGGTATTTCCCGAGTACTCTTTCTGCATGAGGGACAAGTCTGCAAAAGATGATATTAGAAAGGACCTTATAAGCACAGGGCAGTAGCGTGATGCCCCTGTAATTATTACAATCAGCCTGGTCTCCTTTTTTGTGGATGGAGACTATTACTCCTCGTTTCCATGCTTTCGGTAGGTCCTCTTCCTCCCATATTGAAAGTATTATTTCGTGGAGGGCTTTTTTTAGACCTTCGCCACTGTACTTAAGGAGTTCTACCTGAATTCGATCAAATCCCGGGGCTTTATGATTTTTTAATTTCATTATTGCCTCATCCACCTCTTCATCGTCAGGTGGCTCTTCATCCCTTCCATCATCTCTCCCACGCTCACTCTCATCTTCATAATTATGTTCATTATTGGTTCCTTTGTTGAGGAGTTCCCCGAAGTGTTGCTTCCATCTGTGTAGGACGGCATTCTTTTCAGTTAAGAGCATACCATCTTCCCCTTTACACGATCTTGTTCTCGGTTTAAAGGCTGCTCTTCCTTCATTTACTCGCTGGATGAAATTCAGTATCACTATCAAAATTCACAAATTAAGGAAATACTTGAAATAAAATATATAAAAACATCTTAATAATTTCTTTACTATATTTTTGGGAACAATAAAATTTCATTAGTAGTAAAAATGTAAGGTACATAACTAATTTTTTTAACCAACTCTTATAGAAGGTTTTTACATATAAAAAATCAAATTTACAGGGGATGTCATCTTAATGCATTAAAGATTTTGATCAAATACATCTTTGATTGCTAAGTAACATATTATATTCTTACAATCGAGCAGTTACAAAACAATAAATAGTAGGCTAAGAAAATTATACTTATACTTATACTTAGAAAATTATACTACAGTACTTTTGTGGATTTGTTTTTTTTTAAATATCGTTTTTACTGTAACTCCCTATTCCCTTATAAGAAAGTCCACGAGATTACTTTCAGTGCCCAAGAAAGGAATGCTAAAAGCGTTACAGACTACTTTCTTTACAGCAGAAATATAAGAAGACTCTTTTCAGATGTAAAAGTCATTAGAGGAGCAGAAATTGGCTCAGATCCGATGGATGCTCATAGCTGATACACAAATTCTGAAGCCACGGAAAATGCCAAAAAGGCAGTATGCAAGAATTGATATTTCATAGCTCCAGAATCCACAATTTCAAGAAAGGTACGAGGCAGAACTGCAGAAAATTAACCTGAATGCATCATTGGATGGGATGTGGAAAAATATCAAAGATATGATCCTGCAGACTGGAACAATGGTATGTGGCATTAAGAGATATTCCTCCAAGGGAAACGATCTGAATGGTGTGGTGAACGGGTGAAGGCAGCTGTTCAAAGGAAGAAAATAGCTTGGAAGAGATACTTGAACAGCAAAAATGACCGAACCTGGGAACTAAATGTTGGACACAGGAAAGAAGCAAAATTAATTGTGAGAGAGACTAAAAGAAAGAGCTGGGAAAAATTTGGTAAAAGCTTACAAAATGACTACAATGAACACAAAACTTTTCTGGAAAAAGATAAAAACCCTGAAAAGCAAGAAATGCAAACCCATAAGGAATGTGAAAAATTGTGCAGGAAAAGTGGTAAAATGATATTCTGGACAGGTGGAGACAGCACTACCCACAGATGTTCGATGATCCTCAATGCCAAGAAAATACAACAATAGGAAGTAGAACAGATGAAATCATGGACTATGCCGGGACCATATGGGAAAATGAAGTGATGCAGGCTATAGAGAAACTCAAGACAGGAAGATCAGCTGGAGGAGGTGGCATTTTCCCAGAGCTTATAAAATAAGGAGGCTGTAAAATTATTAAAGTACTGCAGGGCTTATTGCAGAAAATATAAGACGAGAAGAGCATTCCGAAAGACTGGAAATACAATGTCATTTTTCCAATTCATAAGAAAGGAAGCCAAAGCGACTGTAACAACTACAGACCTATATGCTTGTCCCAGGTTGTCCACAAATGATATACTTCAATCCTCGAGAAGAGACTCAGAAATGTAGTAGAAAAGGACCTCGTAGAAGAGTAAGCCGCGTTCAGACCTTTTAGACAAACCCAAGATCAAATATTCTCACTAAGGACCATCATAGAAAAGTCTTGGGATAGGGATAGAAATGTATATTTAGCTTTTTTAGATCTGCAAGCCACTTTTGACTCAGTACCAAGAGTCGAAATATGGAATGCATTGAAGGCAAAGAACGTCCCTTTAGAACTTACAGACGCCATTAAATTAATGGCTTAAAGGGTAAAGTCAGGAATAATGGTAAGGTGTCTGGAAGCTTTGACATGAAGAGGGGCGTCAAACAAGGAGATAGTCTAAGCCCTCTTCTCTTTATTATTCTGATGGACGAGGTCTTAAAAATATGTTAATGAAGGAAGGCACGCACAATAGTGGGGAAATGGAACTTAAGAACAATTCTTGCTCAGACACTTCTCTAAGTGTCTATAATCAGCCGATAATATAGTGCTGATAGCGGACTCCGTCCAGAATCTTCAGCAAGCTGTAGTGGAATGGGAAGCAGGGCTGTAAAGGAAAGGCATAATTATAAATGCAAGCAAAAATAAAGTTTTGCAAATAGGACACGAACCTGAAGATATGCAGATCACTTGCAGAGGAGAATTCCTAGAAGCAGCAGAAGACTATATGTACCTAGGCACAGTTATAAGTAGAAACGGTAAAATACAACAAGAAATATCCAATAGGATTAAAAAAGCGAACAACGTATATTACCAAATCTGCAATACTGTTGTTGGGAAACGTGAAGTTGACAAAAGGTAAAACTGCAATTTACCTTCCCACCCTACTATACGGAAGTTAGAGCTGGGTCCTTCTCGACCGATTGAAGAGCAGAATCACCGCATCAGAAATGAAATATCTAAGGAGAGTTGCCGGCCGAACAGGAGGGAACATGTCAGGAATAGCAGAATAAGAGAGGAGCTAGGGGTGAAAGAACTAACAGAAATTATAGTGAAGAGGCAGCTAAAGTGGTTCGGACATGTGTGCCGAATGGATGAAGATCGCGGACCATGCAAGTTCTTCGAAGCCAGACCAACTGGCAAAATACCAAGAGGCAGGCCAAGGATGTCATGGTCGGATAGTATGGCTCAAATAGGAGAGGAAAGAGGAAAGCGGTTGGATTCTATGAAGACATTGGCGAAGGACTGGGATAGTCGGATTTCTTGGATTGAGGCACCTCCATGCTGAGAGGCACTTAGGAGGAAGAAAAAGAAGAAGAAGACTGTGGTTTGAATTTCTGTACCATAGTTTTGTTCATTTAGTTCATTCTTGTAAATTTAATTGATGGGTGGATTTCACTTTTAACATTTAGAAACCTATTGATTTGCCCACTTATGTGTCATCAGCATAAATGGTGAGGTTAGTGCCAGGTTGAGTCGGAATGTCAGCTGTATACAACTTGTTGAGGAAGAGACCTAGGATATTATTTTAAGAAACACTGGCAAACTTAATTGAAAGGGACAAATGTGCAAAATTATGACTGATTAAATATTCTATATTTCAGATAGGAACAGATAATAAGGATGTCTGTAGGATGTAGGAATTCTAAAAGTGTAAAGTACTACTTGGTGCCTGACTCTGTCAAAAGCGTGTGCTACATCGAGAAATAGTGCCATGAGGCATTTGCACGCTTCAATGCTGAAGATAATACTTCTACCACTCAATAACAATACTGGATAGTGGATTGTTATGTTCCCATTACTATTATCTGGGATGTTTGGAATCTAGAATAGGTGACAGTTGTTTCAGAATGAATTTTCCAATTTATTCCCCAGTCATATCCAAATTTGTCAGACTTTACATGTCCTGTGATCATTCTAAGAAGAGAGGGTTTAGGCATGGGATTTGAATGTGAGAGAACAGAGCAATTTGAAGTTTGCAAGCAACAATTTGGCCCGGAACGTTGTTTTTCAGGCACTTTTTGATCAAATCTTGGCACATTTTTTTAGTTTTCGGCCTCAATATAAAAAAATAAGTGTTTTTTCAACAAACCCATTCTATACAAAATTAAAGTAGATACATTTTCCAATATTTCTCATTCATAACATTTTTTAGTAAGATTAACTGTTTTGCCGCTAGACTGTACAGTGCTTTGTCAAATGGACAAAAATCGAAATATTTTTTATCGAGCTGTTTACCTTTTCGTGTTCTTGAATAAACCTCAGACAACTGATTAGTATGGTTATCCCAGTGTTTACACATTTGTTTAAGTCAACACAATTGAAGAACTTCAGTATTTTTTTTTTTTTTTTCTATTTTTATCATATTAGTTGCAAATTATATTTTGTTCAATCCTCATCTCATTGGGGAGAAAGTAACCATTGTCAAAGATGAAATATGCAGGTCAAGATATCTATTTAAAATGTACTATTCTTATGAGCAAGTTGAGCACTTATATTAATTACTTGTGTGTAAAGTTTTGTTGAGCAGTTTGAAAATTATTCAAACTTTAAAGAGGTTTTTTAAAAAATCCTCGAATATCCTTTTGCACTTTTTTCATAGTCATGTTGCATTGTATATAGGCTTTAATTAGCTGTGAATTTAAACTGCGCCTACTGTGTTTCATTATTTTTTTTCTTTAGGAAGAGTCAGTGGTCAGTTTGCTGAAATACGTTTTTCCTATAAAAAATCAAATCAGATATCTGTAGTCACTGATAAACAACATTCGCCTATGAACGTTGAAGAGTTTAACCACCAATTGGGAAGAGAAATATCTGCAATTAGTAGGTTATTTTGCTTTGAATTCAATTCGAAATTGAATGAAATCGAGGAGAGTCGTAATAGGCCAGTGGCCTGGTAACAAAAAAGGGCTTTAGGTCGCAAAAATTGAAGAGAACTGCACTTTTGATATGTAGTAAAGGCATGTTTAAGTGTAAATCCAAGTTTGCAACCGAAAAAACAGATGGGAAAAATGTTTGCAGTTATTTCAGTTTTTGGCCTGTATCTCTTAGTTTTTGGTTTAAAAAAAAAAACAAAAAAAAAAACCCTTACCATTTTTAAATTAGATTAAATTTGCTACAATTTGAGCTCAATCACAGCTCTGTAGGTCTAATAGATTCTGAGTTACGTCCCTTTGAAAATTGGTCATTTTTTCCAAAAAGTCCAAATTTAAAGTTTGGCCGACTTTCGTGAGGAACACCGGCCAAAGGAGTGATCCCACGATGAGAGTTACAGGAAAAAAAGTTGTAGTAAATTTAATTAGCTTCAAGCATAGACTGAGGCCTGTTGGTGAAATACTTCTCTTGGTAATTAAAAAAAAGTAAAATCGGGTAGAAGTGTTGAAACTTGTATGTTTTTAGAAGTTTGATACAATAACTCGGAAACCATTACTTTCAGTACATTTTGTGTTCTATACATTATTAAAAATCAATCAAATTTTCAATAAATTTGGTTCTATTAATCTTTTGCTCAGATCAATAGTTTTAGAACTGTGAAGAATGAAATATAATAAATAGGAGTCCTACAAAAAAACTTAGGAATCAAAAATGCATAAAGTGTTTTCTACTTTAATTGTGTAATTGATAATTTTTGCAGAAAAACGCTTACTTTTCCAAGTTATCGTATAAAAAAAAAAAAAAAAAAATTGTTTTCAGTGACCCTAAAAAACATAATGGGTGAGAAAATCAAAACTATAGCAAAACTTTCTTCTGAGCCCCAATTTTTTTTTGTTAATACGAGGTGTGATCAAAAAGTTCCAGGACTGAATTTTTATACATTTATTCATACACATACAGGTTATTCAAATTTGTCTCCTTCGAAGTACTCCCCTTGGGAAGCTACACACTTTTCCCACCGGTGTTTCCCCTGATCAAAGGCCCCAGAGAACTCTTCTTTTGTAAAGGTGTTTAGCAGCTCCGTTGTTTTTTCTTTAATTTCATCAACTGTTTGAAATCTTCGTCCTTTCAGGTGTCTCTTGAGCTTCGGGAAAAGAAAAAAGTCGGCTGGAGCCAGGTCAGGTGAGTAGGGGGCTGAGGAATGACAGTCATTGCGTTTTTTACACAAAAAGGCCATCTTTAAACCTCTTGAACCACTGATGGCAGCATGATCGGCTTAGACATTCTTCACCCAAAGCCTCTTGTAACATCAAAAAGGTTTCAGAAAACGTTTTGTTCAGTTTCACACAAAACTTCACACAAACACGTTGCTCTTCTTTCACATTCATTTTCATAAAATAGCAAAACTCTATAAAACTAACCTCAAACAAACTGTGCTAATGTTACTTTCAGTGATGTTATGATTGGTCTGCAAACACAGCTGTGTTCCTGTCGAGTCAGGCAATACAATGCTGCCAACCGTATCGCTGTGAGACATTGCATTCCCATAGTATATAAAAAGTCCTGGAACTTTTTGATCACACCTCGTATATCTTGCCTATTGGCAGTATTTGAGAATAAGGAATTAAGGATGTTATAAGAATGGTAATTATCAGGAGGATAGTTTACAGCTAAAAATGTTATGTGAATAGGACAAAGTAAGATGGTTAATGAGGTGGATAAAAAGGTATCATATGAGTAGAAGAAACAAGAACGAGGTATGGATTTATGGATAAGGATGCAAGATCCATGATTAGGTTTTGTCTGGGTGGTATCATTTTTAATACACTTTTAGTAACTTCACCTGTATGTAACAAAATCTTGCATTGTAATTTTCACCAATTTCCTGCTATCTGATTAGCATGGAAATTTACACGTGTGTCAAGGACCAATGACAATACAATAATTGCACAACTTTGTTTTAATATTCTTACTTAGTCCAGTCGGAAATACCTCCAAAAAGGGGATCTGCCTTGCAAAAAGTGGAGTAGCAGGTTTTATGAGTCAGTATGGTCCAGATGATTCCTGAGAATAAAATATCAAAAATGTAACTACATTTGATTAGGGGGGGGGGCTTTAAAACCCAATATTTTTGCACCTTTTAAGATTTTTACAAAAAAACATGCTTTTAACCAAAATGCTTTAAATCGATAATGTGTTTTTTACTAAATTAAATTGTGCGTCTAAAAAATCTCTTAAGCTGAATTTGATTTTGGTGTTTAGCCACAATCGATTGTCAAAAATCGACGTATTTCGCCAACTTTCACAAAAAGTTAGTTTTGGTTATGTTTAAGATTCTATAACACAAAAATGGCCAATCCAACCAAAAAATGTTATATAATAATAGTTGTATCATTAGATTTTGTCTAAGATAGGCTTAGTTCGGTTTGCTATTAAAGCGTGTTTTTTTTTTAGTTTTTTAAACGATTATTTTATTAAGTGATGTAGTTGTGAACACACAAATACAAGAAAAAAATAATAGCGTAGGAGTATATGCTCATCTTTCCACATTAAATGAATTTCTGTAAGGAATTTAGTGAAGAGGATACTAAACTGTTCAATAATATCTTTATGTTCTAGGAGTAAGGAAAGAATAGTATAAATATCGTCAGTATGTTGATTGGAAAGGGGATATGGATCGGGGGATTGGGATAGATTATTTACCTCAGTAGAGGTTATGGTTGGGGATTAGACATATCATGGAATACAAGGAGCATTATGGTATTTTGGTTGGAGGATTGATCTGAATTCATTGGAGTATGGAATGTAAGTGAAGGATGTGCTTTTTTTATCTTAATATATGCACTGCCAAAAATTAAACCACGGGAAGATTCTACAAATCCAAGTAGATGTCTTATGATTTAAGATGTTTCATTATTAATACAAGTAAGATCCCTACTTTTCGCATATATTCTAAAATGAATTGGTAAATTATCTCTTTTGAAAGTTTTGATTACCTGATGGAAATAATCATAAACTTGTTGAGAATATTTCAATCCAAATATTTTCTGGATTATCTTTTTATTAAATGGCTTGGGAAACATGTTTCTTTTTGGAATAAAACTTCTTTATTTAATAATTGCTTGAAAGTAAGTATCTACAGGCCCAATAGATTCTTTCAGAATCATGTGATTCATTCATAAATTCAATGGCTGTCTCCTTCTTAAAAGAGGAAAAAAGAAAAAAATTAAAAACTCCATGGTTACTGGTTGCGAAAATAAAAAATCTAATACTATTTAAGTTACCATGGATTTTTAAATTATTTTTTAGGGATGTAAGATTGGGTGTATAGATACTTTAGATGAAGAACATCAAAAAGAAGGTGAGAATCCTTCATTTGACGCTGGTACAGTTTTCATATGCTTAACCCGCTAGACCTTTTTAAGCAATCATTAATTATAAATTTAAACATTTGGCATGCATATTTAAATCCCCTTCAGGTTTTTATTTATTACTTTAATAAATAAATTTATTTATTTCAATTTGACTGTTGGGCATACTAAATTTTAAATTGTAATTTTAAGAATTATTGTTTCAGAGTGCTCATGTTACTGTAATGCAAGGAGTGATGGCATTGTATGCAAGGGAAGTTGCCACTCCAGAACTTGTTAGTTCTGCTGTTAAAAGGTTTAGTCCTGCTGTACCTCCACCTGGACCAAATGATCATGAATCTGCTCTTCTGTATTGGGTTTCTCAAGCTGTTTCTTCTCTTTGCCAGAGACTGGCTCAAGAGGTTAGTGAAATTATTTATTTATCTTTTTACATGCTAAAATTTAAATTTTATTAAAATGTTTTAATAAAGTAGCACACCACGAAAACACGTTTGTCAGTACTCTTTTAGCTATAAGTCCAAAACTATTTGTCTGATCCAAAATATCTTTGTTTCATTTGAAAACTGGTCAAATTTGCTATGAGACCTATTATATGAAATGTGTTTTAAATCATATGAAATACCCACTTCAGCATGCTGAGAATCCCATACTGTTGTGAAAACCACTTTTTTTCAGTACAGTTCTTGTAAATAGTTTTGGAGTTATAGCGAGAAATATACTGAAAAAAAAAAACTGGATTTCACAAGAGTATGGGGTTCTCAGCGTGCTGGCGTAGGTATACCCAGGTATATACATGGAACTTGATCAAAATTTCATGTATGAGGTCTCATTGTAAATTCAAGCAGCTTTCAGATGGAAAAGAAAGAAATTTCTTATAGGACATATATATTTGGAGTTATTTTATCCGACACCCTCTTGTAACCTCTAATTATTTTTAAACTGAATGGCAATACTAGACATTGATGTGTTTCTTGAAATTTATCTAGATATTATAAATGTGAAATAAAAAATTGCTTTATTTTTTTTTTTTTTATATTGTTTAGCTCTGATATGTTAAGTAGTAAAGATTGCATTGATTGATTTGTTTGGATTATTATTGCTACAGCAATAAAATATCAATTGGCGAGAATTTCCAGAAATATTTTTGAAAAAGTTGGGAATTTTGATAACTGAACTTGGAAAGACACCATGATTCATTCGTGCAACATGACTAGCCCAGCGAAGCCTTGATATAACTCATTGTTTGTTTTTCTCCTCTAAGTCCCCTGTTCATAACTCCGTATATATACAACGAAGGACTTTTCTTTCGAACCTGAAGAGGGTTTGCTCTTGGGCTCTACAAGTAGTCCAGCATTCTGAGCCATACGTGATTGTTTGATGGATTTTCGTTAGAGGTTCTGATTGTTTATTCTTTCTTTAGAGGCCCTGGATATTGCTTGGCTTCGTAAATGTTTGTTTATTGAAAAGTCGGTGTGATTTGAAATACATAAAAAAAAAGGGGGTCATCTGTGGTGTAGTGGTTAGCATAGCAACCTACTAAACCCAAGATCACGGGTTCGCAGCCCAGCAGATGACCTTAGGATTTTTTAAAGGGAGTAAATCCTAAGTCCTTCGGAAGGGACGTAAGATGGGGGTCCCGAGCCTGTGCGATGTCAGGTTCTCGTTAAAGATCCCTATCCTAATTATACCTGGATAGGCAAAATTTAGGACTCCCACCTTGGCATTGTCCTATTAGCCATAGCTACATAAAGTGACGTTAAACGAATTAAACATACAAACAAATACATAAAAAGTAAAGGTAATCAAGGTGGGTCGGCCACGATGGGTAGGCCATGTTGCAAGTATGACACCAGACCAGATACCTTGGAAAATCTTCGATTAAAAAAAATATACACCAGAAGAGTGGGAAGATTCCAGTTGGAATCTATTAAAAAGAATGATTGAAAGGACTTTGTAAACAGCTGGAAGCAGGGATATGCTTCTATAATTTTCATATGAAGACACATCCAGTTTCGTATGAATGGAGCAAATCACTATCTTATTCCTATCAGCTGGTAATTTTTCTTCTCTCCATATGTCCATTAATAATTCTTGAAGAAATTTTGTCATTTTTATTTGATTGACATTGATATTTTCTTATTTCGTCTTCTCAGATATAAGATGTAACAAAGGTTAACATCAGTTTCAAAATGGATTTAGTGTTTTATTGATTATTTATTATTTCCTCTTCTCTGTTGTGGGAAAGTGTAACACATATTAACGACATAACAACATAACTTTCTATACGAGTTTTTTACAGTGAGCTGCAAAATTTTTTGTACTCCTACTTAAATACACTAAAATAATGAAGTATTTACTCTATTAATAAAAAAAAAGAGAAAAAAAAAAAAAAGAGTTAACTGACTGCAGCAAAAGTATTTGTACAGCATCAAATTATCTTCTTTAATCCCTTAAATACTTAAGGTCTGATGTAGAGAAGTTAATTAGTTATTAATCCTACCTTTTTCTGGTTATGTCCTGTTTCTACTCAAACATTGTTTTATGAACAGCCACGGCCTGATATTCAGAATACCTCTATTCAACAGTGGCTACTTTTCCTCAGATAAAAGGGATATTCGTACAACCAGATTAGTTCAATGACTAATATACATCGTTCACCGGCCCAATACTTAATCAAACATATAAAAAAAAAGGCTGATCAGGATGGCTGAGAATCGTCTCTTGCCAAGATGAGAGGTTTGAGATGAGATAAGAAAAGTTAATGCTAACCTCAGAATACTGGACAGAAAGATAGCAATGAAAGCAAATTCGCTGATGTCAGAATACTGGACAGAAAGATAGCAATGAAAGCAAATTCGCTGACCTTAGAATACTGGACAGAAAGATAGCAATGAAAGCAAATTCCAAATTTAGTAACAACTGTAGGACCTGATATGATTATTAGACCTAAGAAGTAATGGGTTTCAAGTGTAAGTAAGTAGTCAAAACGTTTATAAATAAGAAAAATATACATGAAAGTATGAAATTCATTGAAAAACATCTAAAAAAACCTCCAGACTTCTGAAATGATGTCCTGTTAGTCTATGAAAGGAAATTCACTGCATGTATGTGCAAGGGTCAGATAGATGAATATTACTTCTTTCTTATTTACTCTGGCCTGAAATTTATTTCTTCTTAGGTCTCTTCTAATCGTATCAGGTCCTGCAGATGTTTCCAAATCCAGAATTTACTTTCATTGCTATCTTTCTGGCCGGTATTTCGAAGTCAGCATTAACTTTTCCCATCTTATTTTATCTTGGAGAGAGCAAATTCTCAGCCATCGCTAAGGGCTCTTATCGTTATTTTATAATATAGGGAAAACGATGTATTGTAAGGTACATATCAATATATCAAAAGAAAAAACATTGGATTATCGGAAGAAAAATATTGATTTTTCGATATATTGTTTATTGATACCCTACCCATCCCCAGTAGCCAATATAAAGAGGGGTCAGATAGGATGGCTAAGGCATATATAAAGGATGGATTACTGGTAGGCTTCCTAAAGTGATGTTGGAGGAATACCTAGGTGGAAAGAGAAATAGAGGTAGGCCTCAATTTGGTTCAAAGATGTGGAGGACTACGTTTGGACTCTGGGTGTAACATGATGGAGAAGGGTAGCTGAGGACAGGTCTCTTTGGATGAGGCCAGGGTTCTACAAGCATCATAGCTCCATCAGATGATGATTTATTTCTTATAACATTAAATACTATACACCCAAATTAAAAAAAATAAATAAATACAATATTATTGATTAATATTTCCTGCCCTACTCAGAGTCAGGTTTATATAATTAATAACTACTTAAAATGTGCAGTTGTGTCATTTTTCTTGATCCATTTTATCACATTTCAGAATAAGCAGGAGAAAAAATATGAGTTTCCTATACCAAAAGATGTGACAGATCTTTGTGATGGTGCTTGTTTGGCTGCTCTTATTGCATTTTACTGTCCGGAGCGTATAAGTTCTTCCGATATTAAACTTTCACCAGTCCCTACTGTGTCGGATTGTGTCAGGAATCTATCACTTGTTGCTGACTTTTGTTCTACTGAGCTTCCAGTCAATATATTCCATATGGCCCCTGAAGAACTTTATTATATGAGAAGGTAAGTTTATGGAAAAATTGAATGTTAAAAATATGTTTTTATGCCAATCTTAATCCCTAATATTTATGTTAATTTAATTGAAGGAATTTTTATTGTGCAAGTCTTGAGTGTTTTATAACAAGGACTGATATAAAGCTTATTAGCATTTTTCTTTTGATAGGGCTATGTTAAAAGTTATTTATAGTTTAGTACTATAAATCAATAACTAGCTAAATATCAGAAACAATGAAATTGAGCTAAAGACAAAAAAGCAAGCTAAGTGCCATTACCTACTTCTTTATGCCTGCAGTATACACTCGCCAATCCAAGACGTCGGCAGGTGAGCACGGATGTGTACTGGGTCGCCCTCTGTTGGCTCGCCAGCGCTCTGAAAAAAGTTGGTCTCAGGGTACGAGCCAAAGGACCCCAGAGGAAACGAGGCGAGTCAACCCAGTACACTCTTGCCTTAAGCTTGTGATTCAGATTTCTGCAAACAGCAAGGCAATTCTGTTATTCATGTTTAAGTTTCTGTTATTTACATCTGTTCTTAATGAAATATTGAGTGGGATTTAACAAATTAGCTTGCTTAATGTCTAATAATCAGTATTCTTAATAATAATTTTGAACCTGATTAATAAGCTTAAAAGATTTTTTATGATACAAAGGAATTCGAAGATGATGAGTTTGTTGAGCAGTTTGCAGAATTGATTTCTTATATTTTATTTAGAAATACTAAGTTGATGTATTAATTTAATACTGTTTGGTTGGTGCTGATTGCTTTACAATCGTAAATATGGGCATACTGATTTAAATATAATCAATGGTTATCCAGCAACAAAGATGCTTTTGCTGAACCTAGTCCCCATCTTTCCTTTTTATCCAGTTCAGTATTATCTCTTCACTTAAAATCTATTAAACTAGCCTGCTTATTAGAAAAAAAAAAGGATGAGAGTAATTTTAAATTTCATTTATCAAATCACATGTATTTTGCCACATAAACATTTAATCTGGCAAATGAATGTGAAATGTTATCATGAATAATTATTAAAAAAAAAAAAGAAAATTATACTATAGATAGAAATGTATTCAAACTTTACTTATAAAATGTAAAGAAAACCAAAATAATTTGTATAAATAAAAATGATTCTGCATTAAAGCTGTTACCTTAATAGCTTTGCTATCAACATGCACTCGTCAATGCAGTATTCATAATTTTCAATAGATCGCTAAAAAACAAAACAAAAAAAAAAACTGTACAATCCAACCTCAGCAAAGCTCGTCTTCCCTCGTCAAGCCACTCGGCGAGTGTGTACTTGCATTACTTGTTTGAACAGCTCGCTGTCTCTCAGCTCAGGTGGCCTTGTTGATGAGCTTACTGCTGGCATTAAAAGCAGGCAAAGTGCTATGACCTTATAAGTTGCTCGTACTAGTCCATATTAGGCCCAAAAGATTGCCTAAGCATAAGAGGTTGCTCGGACTCTCGGGGCTAATTTTTAAAAACACTTTTGCTTTGTTCTATTGGGAGGCTCGGTAGCTCAGTGGGTATGGTGCTTGACTACCATGCCGAGTTCAAGTCTGGCCAAAGGCAGAAAATTTATTTTACATCCAGGCTTGTTTAAGTAGTTACTCTTAATTGGGGAAAAAACCTGGCGGTTGAGCGAGTATTCCGGGCAAATCTCCTCCTTTCTCAACCGTTGGCTCAGAAATAGTACTGTGTTACCTAAGTACTTAATCCAAGACCCTTCATGAGTTTTAAGTTGTAGTTTTTTTTTTTTTTCTGTCAGTTGTAAATATGAAAAATATTTATGTTCGCAGAAGAATTAAAATATCTAAAAAAAATATTCTTACCATTTTCACATCCGAAACCTTACTTCATTAAAAATAGATATAAGGACATCTAGTCATAAAATCTAAATTGAAATTTCAAAACAATATCTGTATAATCTGATTAATTAATTATTCAAGTTTCCTTGACTCTTTTATAGTAATTGAGAATTAATAAACATTTACTTTCTATCTAAAGAAAATTAATTAAGCTATTTTTTCAGTTAAGGATTTTAAAAATGGTACTTTTGTGGTGTATTATTTTGTTCTTATTAATTATGATTGTGCTAAATATATTTTAACATAATATTAATTTTACTTTGCAGCTCTTTAAAACAGAATCTAGTCGTTTTTTTAGCTGATTTATTTAATATGTTGGAAATTCATCCTGCTCAATGTGTAACATTAAACACGACCACTCACAATATTAATAATGGTAAGGAAAAGTTTTCTTTTATTTTCTATTTTAATTTTAAAAAATTATTTTTTGCTGGATGCCTAGTAATAAGTCTTCAATTAACATTTTTTATGTAATTCATTGTATAGCTTATTTAAATATAAATATTAAGTATTTAATAATGCCACAGTTTATGTTTTTTTAAATTGGTTATTTCTTGTTTCTTCCCCATGAGGAAATAAAATGTTTCTTTAAGAACATCAAGAGATGCATTAATTGAACATCTTAGCATTACCCTTCTTTATTTATAATTTCCTTAATGAATGACATGATTAGCTCAGTCAAAAGTTTTGGAAATTTGGGAAATGGAAGGAGTCCATGAGGTAATTGCCGTCTTATCAAAATTATGTCTTATAAATTGGTTTTTAAATATCTTCTCTATTTTTCTATTACTTACTATCTATGGCTAAGAATGTTTATTAGCGGACTAATATCGTACAATATGACTCTGCATTAATAGTTAGCCACCAACTTAGGAACTCATAGTGTATAAATGCCTTTGCTTGTCCAGAAAACAATCAACAATACTTTTTTCAGATGAAGATCAGGTTTTGGAAATTGTTTTGGTTCTTCATCAGCTGATAGCTTTTGATATGATCGCTGAATATTGTCGTACAATACCCACTTTTCATCACAAGTGATGATTCTGTCATAAAATGGATTAGTTTTTAACCGAGAAGCTAAAGATGAAGCTGTTGTCAGTCGATTAATCTTATTTGCCTCTGATAACTTGTGAGAGGAACCCATTTATACATTTTTTTTTTTTTTTTCCGTTTGATGTAGGTATCTCCAGGCTGTTGGTTGTGAAATATTTAACTACTTTCCTATTTCAACACATGTTTGACGTGGATATGAATCAATTAATTCTCCAATTTCCTGTTCATTGGCAACTTGAGGTCTTCTAAAACAAGCATCATCTTCTAGAGTTTCATCACCTTGATGAAATTTGGAAAACTGAAATAGAGCTTTATACACAGAGATTACCTTCTCACTAGTGGTGGTTCAGAAATAAATGTTATTTTTTAACAGGTATGGGCTGACTGAATGGCGTCTATATTACCAATATCCAGAAGTAACAGGGACGGGATACTTGCATACTTACTTCAGTACTAGTAACAAAATTCATTCCTATTACCTTCATACTGCGTACTACTCTAGATTATTATTTTTTACTTGTCGCCTCTACCTGTTATAAGATACTTGTATACCTCCTAAACCAGTAAAAAAATACTGAAAAGTAAATGGAAGTAAAAACTTCCACTCTCGTATGAGTATTTTCTGGTAAAATGTCAGCAATTCTTCATTGTATTGGACACTTACATTCTTTTTTATTTTTTTATTGTTAATTTTAGTTATCAGTAAAATTCACTCAAATATGAAATCTCTTTATTTTTGCTAGTTATAAATCAAATAAAAAATATGTTTGCTGTTATAAAACATCTAACATCTTAAATAATAATTTGCCAATTATTTATTATATTGTTGATGATTCAATAATGTTTTTTAATTAAAGTGTTATTAACTGTAATCAGACAAAATAAAAAAAAATTGATCTTCATTTAACTACCAGTATTTTGTAAATAAAGTGGTTGAGGATAATAAAAAAAGTTTCATTGAAAAATTGTATTTTATAGAAACATAAACCAAATAAAATTGAAAAGATTAAAAAAAAAAAAATCATAAATATATTTATTACATATTTGGCTATACACATATTATTAAAAAGGTAGTTGAGAATGTAAACTTATTGATTAGAGCCGATATTGAATAGGTATACGAGTTACAGATATACGAGTAATAGGTATGCTAAAATATCAGTGTAACCCGGTAAATGATTACGAGTATGGAGAGAAGCTGACCTTGAGACAAGTAACAGGTATTTGTAACAAATATTTTTTTGGACCTGTATCGGTTATCCCTGTTACTGAAAAATATTGGTTTTGACCATCCCTACTTTTCACTGAATACAGAGCATATTTTTCAAGCAGCCTTGGTTGCCCTCAAGCCAAGTTTAAATTAATTTAATTTCAACAATCACTATTTTAATATATTTCTTTAAACATTTAGCAGTTACTGGATTAGAAGTTAATCCCTATTTAAAAGACAGTAAACAATATTATTTTCATTGGAAAAAGTTGAATTGAAAATAGAATTATAATAAAGAAGGTACAGGTCAAATGAATCTGAATTACTAAAAAAAATGACAGGACTTTTTTAAATTTTTATGCCTGGTATTTTGCACATCTTTCAGTTTATTTAATTCAAATTCAAATTTTGTATTAAAAGAATGGAAGTGGCTCAATCAAAAAATGTCATCTGACTTTTTAAAAAAAACAATGGTAAAGTTTATATTTTATTCTGAGGGAGGTAGTAGTGACACATAAAAAAGAAACACAAATAGCAACTATCTGCGTTTCCTGCACATCTGAAGAAGACCTGAAATGTCACCATATAATTTAGGATAGTTACCATAAAAACAATTTTTTTTTTTTTTTTAACCATTTTTTCCAGGATTTAATTAATGGTCATAGTTAAGTTTTTTCTTTATAATAAATACTATTTTTACATAATTTATAATTGTCACCATCCCTGTTGTTATTTGTTTTTTTAAATATGTTACCATTTTTCCAGGATTTAATTAATGGTCATAGTCAAGTTTTTTCTTTATAATACTATTTCTACATGTTTTTGGTCAAAATTTCTAGTTAGATGTTTACAATTGCTTATAATTAAGTATAAATCAATGTTTACTTTAAATTGAATGTTCAATAGGAAAATAATATGTTAAGTTTAGCTGAGATAATTTCTGTGTTACATTTGTTAACTTCTGCTAATTAGAACACTCTTTATCATCAAGGTTTACCCATTTATTTTCTTAAGGCATATTTTTAATTTTCAAGTATTCTTAAGGCATATTTTTAATGTTCAAGTTTTTCTTTTCTATTTTTCAAATAATAAATTTAATAAAACTTTATGAAAATTATGTTATAATTTATGTCTTAACTTACATACATTATTGAAAGAAAGTGATTACTTTATTAAAAAGAGCTATATTTTTTACATTCTATGGGATAGGTATTAAGTTTTCCTATTACAAGGGGTGTTATGAATGTAAACTTTATTCTCTTCTTAAAATTAACTCATTTTGATACATAGCTCACCTACTTAATTCTTTACGTAGTAGATTTCACGATTTCCTGAGGCAGTGTCTATGTTACAGCGAAAGTTGATTCTTTAGGGAGAGTTGTATCTCCCTAGGTAAAGTCGAATCTGCCTAGTAGTTTCAGTAAAAGTTGATTTAAAACAAGTATACACACTTTTCCTAGGAGGAGTAAATTTTGAAAGGGTGTTAGCATTTAAATTAGTGGGGAGTGGTCTAAATTTATACTTTAAGGGCGACAGCCGATAATGAAATTCGGTAATTATGTTTCTTTCATACTAGCTAACCTTTTTTAAGAGCACTAACAGTTAAGTTTTTAATTGTGGGGGAGGGGGCTCTAAATTTGTACTTTAAGAATAAGTCAGCTGATTTTAATGAAATTTGATAATTATGTTTCTTTAATACTAACATTTTTTTTTTAAGGGCGCTAACAGTTATATTTTAAATTGGTGGTGGGGAGGGCTCTAAATTCGTACTTAAAGAACGACTCATCCGATTTCAATGAAATTTGATAATTATGTTTCTTTCATACTAACCTTTTTTTAAAATATGTATGTTTTAATTTAGTGGGGGAGGTCTAAATTTGTATTTTTAAAACGACTCAGCCGATTTTAATGAAATTTGATAATTATGTTTCTTTCATATTAACTATCCTTTTTTTAAGGGGGCTAACAGTTATGTTTTAATTTCTTGGGGAAGGAGAGGCTCTAAATTTTTACTTAAGAACGACTCAGCCGATTTTAATGAAATTTGATAATTATGTTTCTTTTATACTAACTAACCTTTTTTTAAAATATGTATGTTTTAATTTAGTAGTGAGAGGTCTAAATTTGTACTTTGAGAACGGCAGCCGTTTTTAATGAAATTTGGTAATTATGTTTCTTTCATACTTAACTAACATTGTGAAAGGGGCGCACTAACAGTTATGTTTTAATGTAATGGAGGGGTTCTCAAATAATTCATAAATATTTAATTTTAGGATTTTTTCTATTTTATGTTTCAATCCTGAGTCATTATTGAATTTATGGTTATTTTCATTTAAATGGATAGCAAAGATGGAATTTTGGGTCTTATTATTGTATGCCCTGCCTGGTGGACCGATGATATGAAGAAGGCGATCCACGAAAAGAAGGAAGCCTGGAAGAAATACCTGAGTCTGAAAACCTCTAATGCTTATCAGGCTTACAGAGATAAGAGGAAAGAAGCCAAAGAGAAAGTTATACAAGCGAACAGAAGATCTTGGGAAGATTTTGGTTGGAAACTTAAGAAAAACCAGAAAATCTTCTATAAGGTCCTTAAAAGAATGAGGAAGGAACGACTGACTTCGCTAAAAGGTATTAAAGATAAAATATTAGAGGAATGCATCATGGAAAGCTGGAGAAAATATTTTAAAGGCCTGCTGAAAGAAAGAGATGATGTGTTAAATGTTAACCAGAGAGGGGCAGAAGATGACTGGGTTGAAGACGACTACATTAGCAAAGAGGAGCTCCAGGAAGCCATTGCAAAAGTAAGACTAGGAAAAGCTGCAGGAATTGACGAAATTGCTCCGACAATGATCAAGTACATGGGCAATAAAGGCCAAGAGATGTTCCTCCATCTTCTAAACCTGATCTGGAACTAGAAAAAGATCCCCAAGGACTGGGAAGTGGCTGTTTCTGAAGAAAGGAGACAATCTGGAGTGCAACAATCACCGAGGGATATCTCTTCTCAGCGTGCCTGCAAAAATCTACTATAGAATACTGGAGACTAGAATAAGAAGAGAAGGCCAGATTGGAGAAGAACATTACGGCTTCAGGAATCAAAGAAGCACGCAGGATCTCATCTTTACTATGAGACAAATAACGGCAAAGGCTGTTGAGAGGAATAAAGAGCTCTCCATCTGCTTCATGGACCTCCAAATGGCTTTCGACAGAGTGAGGAAAGAAGATATAGTGCGGGCACTATCCGAGAGAGGTATAGACCGAGAAACAACATTGGCTGTGATGTCTCTATAAAAAGAGAAGGAATGTGGATAGAACCAGAAACTACATATCAAAAGAATTTTAGACGTCAATAGGTATCCACCAAGGTTGTAGCTTAATTCTGCTGCTTTTTATAAAAACCCTGGATTTGGCACTAAGGAGGGCCAAATTTCAAATGAGGCAGTTCCAGTTACCTGCAACCCATCCGATTTTCCTTGTTAGCCTTTGCTGATGACCTCGTCTTGCTAGCTGCTAATGACCGAGACCTCCAACACAACATAAATGTATTCCAAAGGAACAAGAGGAATATAAAATTAATATGATAATCAATCCCGGGAAAACTAGGTGTATGAGAATAGAAAAGAAACCCGGAAGAATAATGAGAGTTGGCGGAAACGAGATTGAAGCAGGTAAAAAGTTTTAATATCTTGGTGCCCATCTCAACGAAAGCGGCTATATTGACGAGAAAATAGTTCAGAGGATAGGAGCGGCTGGGAGAATGTTTAATATGGTCTGAAGGGGTTTCCTGGGAAGAAGAGAGGTGACCAAGCAGACTAAAGTGGCAGTCTACAAGTCAACATTCCTGTTGATCCTGTTACACTTATCGGAATCTTGGACCCTCACCTGAAAGCACAGGAGCCAGATCCAGGCTATGGAAATGAGGTACCTGCAAAAAGTAGAAAGGAAGACCCGACGAGACAGGATGAGGAATGACACCATAAGAGCCAGTCTTTGACAGAGACCATCCTGGAGGAGCACAAACTAAGATGGTTTGGACACCTCCTCAGGATGAATCAAGAGAGAATTGCCTGGAAAACATATGAGACACAAATCGAAGGAAGAAGGCCCAGAGGAAGACCCTGCATCACCTGGGAGGACGGTGTTAAGGACACATTCCGGAAGACGAGACATTTGGTCCAGACTCTATAAAAGGAAGCCACACACCGCACAGCGGTTTTAGATGAGTCTATGAAAATGAATGAATTATTGTATGCCCTTAAATGTACCTTTAATATTTGATTTACCAATGTTTTTCCTGAGTATGTTTCTTCACAGACATTTCATTTTAATTGATGGGCACCACTTTTTTTGGGAAGTGTCTATTTTGTCTTTAGGTGAAGGTTTATCTATTTTAAATGCTCTTTCTAACTTTAGAGGATATTGAGCCATAATTAAATATTTAATATTAAATATTAAATTTACGAATATATTTAATTTATGAATCCTTACTGCGCTCTCCCACCAAATCGAAACATAACTGTTAGTGCTCTTAAAAAAAGGTTAGTATGAAAGAAACATAATTATCAAACTTCATTAAAATTGGCTGAGTCGTTCTTAAAGTACAAATTTAGAGCCTCCCCTCCCCACCAAATTAAAATATAACTGTTAGCACCCTCAAAAAAAAGTTAGTTAATATGAAAGAAACATATTATCAAATTTCATTGAAATCGGCTAAGTCGTTCTCAAAGTACCAATTTAGAGCCTCACCCCCCCCCCCCACCAATTTAAGTATGTATTAACACCCTCTCAACATTTACTTCTCCTAGGAAAAGTGTGTATACTCGTTTTAAATCAACTTTTACTGAAACGACCAGGCTGAGCTGACTTTACCTAGGAAGAGTCAACTCTCTCTGGAGAATCAACTTTCCCTGTAACATCTACACTCTTATCCTTGCTGGTAAAAAGTGTGTTGAAATTATAAAGGTTAAAAGAGTAAGTAAAAAAGTAGTAAAAGTGATCTATGTTTTCATCTAAGAGTAAGGTTATATTATGTAGTGGAAGGTCGAAACAACCAGGGAGTGGCACATAAGCGGAGCCTACCTCAGGCAGTTTCTGCAATTCCTGACCTTCGTTCAGGATTAGACTCAAGATCATCTTTTTCAGGTAGATTTCCTCACTGGCTCACCTTTCGTTATTTTAAGTTCTATCCAAGAAGTGATAAAAAATAAACTTTAAATGTTTTGGCTTTAACTGATAATTGCATATAAAAGTTGTCTGCCTTTTTGATCCAATTATTTGATATATTATTGAAATAGGTTTTGAAAATTAAATGATACTAGAAAATGTTTATTAAGGTTAGGCAAATGCAAGATTATCTTCTGATTAGGGTGAAATAAATTCAATATATCCTAGTAAATATTAAAATTAGGAATTGAATTATTTGCCACTTCTCTCTCTCTCTCTCTCTCTATACGCACACACACACACACACACACACACACACACACACACACACACACACACACACCTACACATGCCTGTTTAGTGGAAACGGTTGTGTTGTGTTTTCTATTTTTACCTTAAACAAATTTAACAAAAAACAGAGAAGCAAGTTGAAAATAGAAAACACAACACAATTTCCACTAAACAGATTCGAGCTTTAAAACAGGTCGAAATCTTTTGATGTTACCATTTCCAAGTGGGACCCAAAAAATAAAACTTCAACGGTTGCAAAACATGCTAGTCTTAAAAAAGTTTTCGAAAAGTTACAGTTTTGTTTTATTTGACACAAGTTTGTGTTTTGTCTGTTTAGTGGGAAACTGCTCTAAAAAAGAAAAACAGATAAGTTTCTTGAAGCTGTCGGTTCCTAAATTAAATTGGGATATAATAGAAAAAAAGAGGAGTTGGTTATTGAGCTGAATAATTAGGTAAATAGACAATCCCTTTTTCCCTATGACTAGTCTGTTTTCCTGTTCCTACTGGAAACAAATTTTAAAAGGGACTGTTGGAAATATATATCTGGTCATTTCAACAAAAATTTGGGTTGGTTTTAAATTTTTTATTATTTCTGGTGATCTGTAAATATTTAATTTTAGACTATTTTTATTTGATATATTAGTTTCACTTCTGAGTTTTTCTTGAATTTATCTTTATTTGTATTTATATGTATTGTGAAGTTGGTATCCTGAATCTTATTATTGTATGCCCTTACATGTTCCTTTAATCCTTGATTTATTAAAGTTTTTCTTGTGTAGTTAACTTCATGGTCTTAACAGTTTTAGTTGGTATTCTCCACTTTTTTGAAAAAGGGCGTTTTGTGTTTTGGTGAAGAGAAATAGGATGATAATGGTTTTTCTTAATTTATGATGATTTAATCTTTATTTTCTTAATTCATACTGTGATACTAGTAAATTTATTAATTATTAAGTTAAGAGACAAAAGAAAGTGAAAAAAAAAATTTTAAATATTGTTTAAAAAAAATAAAAATACCAGTAATGAAATGAGAAAACTGGCAGAAATGACTGGATAATAAATAAATCGTTTCGTCTCTTGAAATATTAACACAAGTGATGATAAAAACAAAAACAAAATTATAAGAACATTCATATCTACTTATTTATAACTATTTTCTTCTTTTATAAAAGCATCTGATTAAATGCCTAATAGGTAAAGGAAGAGTCTGGATTTAAAAATGTTGATTTTAGAGGAATGGGGAGGGGGGTTTATCTTGGATTGAAGAGAGTTCCAGAAATTAGATGCTCTGACAATAAAGGAGTGTTTGAATTATGCTGTGTGGAAGGGGGTTAGTTTAGAAATTAGAAAAAAGTGTGGACAGGATCTGGTTTTTCAGGGACTCATGACATTAATGTTAATGCCTTGATAATCTAGAAAGGTAACTACGAGGAAAAAGATTTGTAAAGAGACAAACCAAGTAACTATTGTCATCTGAAGGAGGAGAATAATTATTTTAACATAGTGTAGTAGTATTAAATATGGTTATCAATGGGAATTCTTAGGACATATCTCAAAGAAAAGCTCATATATTCCTTCAATTTAGTTTTATAATATTCACATTTGAACTCAAGTTATTCTAAAAAGAATCAATTGACTTTTATTTAATAAATTCTTGTATAACCTTCTTTCTGCTGTTTTCTTCTTCTGATTAAATAACTATATGCCATTCTGCTGCAAATTAGAAGTCACCATATTCGATTGCTTACAATATTTTATTTATTTATTTTTTTTTTTCAATCTTTAACAATATCTATCATTCCTTTGTGTAAATTCACTGGAAACTTTCTTTGGTTAAATAATTAATAGTTAATTTTGACTTGGGCCCAAAATGTTTGCTATCTATTCCTAAAACCAACTTTAGCTTCTTCATAAAAAGAAAAAAATTACTTTCTTTCTTCGCTGCCTTCTTGATCACCTAAGTCAATCCAATATACTATTTCTTTTATCTTATTAATACCTGTGCTTTATAAATTACATATTAAAAATAAATTATGATTCTTTATCCTATTAATTATTCATTTTAATACAAGTTTAAATCGTTACTTATTTGAAAATTCTGTAATTTATTTAGAATGTGGACTGTACTTGTTAAATTAGTTGATCGAGAACTGCAAAATATTTTAACTATATCACTGCCTTCTTAAGTAAAATCCGAATAAAGAAAATATTTATTTCAAATTACCATATAAATTTTATTAAAAAAAAAAAAAATACAATATAATCAACTATTTAATTTTCTTTGAAATAAATTATTTAAGTTATAATTATAGAATATTAAGTAATAATATTTGGGAAGAGTATTTTCTTTTCTCTTTGTTTTAAGTTATTGATTTTATTTTAAAAAATAAAATTAAAATGTAACTGGTTTGATCATTTACATACCCTATCCAGTAATTTTTATAATTATTTGATTTTAAAACACAAACTCAAAATAAATATAACCAATTATTTTCGTTAGTGATAGTATATTATCTATTGTTCAAAACTAAACTTCTAAAATAAAATAGATGTTTTGAAATTTTGTATGTTTTTATAACTGATTATGAATGTTCAACGTTTGAAACTAGTCATCGAATGAAAAATATTAATAGAAGTGGCAAATACTTCATCAATTCCTGATTGTGTTGTTCCTTCTATACCATCATGCCTACTTCAACTGAAATGTTTATAATTGTCATCCCTGTGAATTAGTGGTCATCGAATTTTGACCAAAATGAATTAGGTTAATTTAAAATGAACATTTTACTTAAACACTTATTCACCATAAAGAAAACACCTCTACGCTTCTTTTTAGTGACAACTCATTTAGGTCAAATTTCGACTTAACCACTTATTCACTGGGATGACAGATATAATAGTTATGTTTTGAATAGCATCCAAACAATTAAGATCTAAAATTTATATACCCTTATAATAGTTGGAATCTATTGTTTCTTATATAATAACTTAGCAAAGTATTTTTTTCAAAATTATAAGTTAAGTATTGCATAAAATATTTGGTTTCGGAAAAATTGAGCTGTCCACAGAACAGACTTTACTCTAAGAAACTACTTTTAAACACTATACGTGACAAATACAAAATCATAAAATATACCTAAAAATTCTTTTTAAAAAACCTAATCAGTTGCATAACTCTAATCTGGTTCTGAAGTTATTAGTTACAGAATAACTCTGTTATTGTTAATTTAAAGTATCGGGTTCTGTGAAAGGCAGTATATAAATAAAAAGTTCTTTATTTATTCTGGGACCTTAAATCCCTTTAAAAAAAAACAAAATAAACTAATGTACAAACTGGGGCCTTCAGAGCTTTGGAATGAATAAGGAATGATGTTATTTTGAATAATTATACCCCTACGATTGGAAATCATAGTCTCCACAGTATGAGTAATAATAATGGTGTAAGAGTTCTAAATTTTGCATCAGCCAGAGACCTTGTTGTTGGATCAACATACACACACACAGACACACACAGACACAATGGAGGAAGTGAGGTAGTGAAGGCTGTTCAGAATATACTGCAGACTGTTTGGATGGAGGAGATAATGCCTTCTGGAGGGAACAAATCATAACACCTGAACAGAAAAAGGGTAACCCCCTGAACTCAAACACAAACTCCTTACTGCACTGGCTATAAACAAACTCTAAACATCATATTCCAAACCTATTACCATACTCTGAGAGAGTCTTGGGCCATACAAACAGGCGTGGTAAACCACTAACCCAAACACAAACAGAACATCAAACAGGGCACAAACAAATATTAAACACATCACCTATTTAAGATTTCAAACACATATGACAGTACACAAAAAACACACCAAGCCATGGGAGAATTGCAAACCCAAAAGCTAATACGGCTGGTTACAACTGACAATGAAAACTGTCTCATGCTCAGTTCGTATAAGTGGAGAGCTTTCAGAAGAGTTCAATGCCTCAGGAGGAGTATAGCAATAAGATGCTCTCGCCCGTCTCCTCTTTAATATCGCCTTGGAGAAAGCAGTAAGGGACTCAGGTATACAAGACCGGTGGCACCATATTTAACCAACAAACAAAGCCTATGCTGATGATAACATCGTAGGACGCTCCTTCCAGGTAGTCAAAAAGCTTTCTTGGCACTGCTGGAAACAGCTGGAAGACTCGTGCTTAAAGTGAAACAAATCACAAACTAAACGGGAGATAAACCAAACCCAAACATAGCATTTGGAGCAAAAAAGACAGACTTCAAACACATCAATGGTATCGCAATAACAAACAGTAAAAACAACAATACAAACCAATGCTAAACAAAAATTAACAATTGGACATACTCTCTCAAGACAGACAAAACTCCACCTTTATAAAACACAATTCGTCCTGTTGTGATGTACGGTTCAGAAAAACCTGGACTCTGACAAACACAAAAACAGGGCCTCCTGACTTTTGAAAGAAAGATCCTGCGAAGGATATTTGGTAGACACACAATACACACACAACAAATATAATATAATTATTTTTTATCACACACAAACACACACACACACACACACACACACACACACACACACACACACACACACACACACACACACACACACACACACACACACACACACACACACACACACACACACACACACACACACACACACACACACACACACACACACCACACACCACACATTTTATAAGTATATATTAATTAATGATTATATATATTTTGTTTCTGGAAGTGGAATGGGTGAAACTTGTTATAAATTTATTAATTTTAGTCAATGAAAAGAAAGAATGGGCCAGAAAGGATATATTCATAAGATGATGTTTTGTATATAGTGGTAGCTGTTATATGTGTGCTTATACCTTGTTGACTATTATGTTTTTGTTTAACCTGCACGATTTATTTTATATGTTTTTATTTTAAGCATGTTATTTTGTTAAAAGTGCTCCTTATGTCTCATGCACTTCCTTATATTTTATAACCTCAACAATGTCCTGATAAAGTATATGTTGCATGTCTTCCACTCAGTTTTTTATGGATTAGTTTTTGCCTGCTATGCTTATTGAATATTTTATGATTCTAAAAAGTTCAGCATTGCAATTCTTTGGTTTATTTTTTCAATCTTATGCTATGGGTTAGTCTGAAATTTTTTTGCAGTTTTCAGTTTTTTTATTTATTGTATATATTAACAATGTAATGTGTATACACACATATATATATATATATATATATATATATATATATATATATACACACACACACACAGTTAATAAAAAAGGTGTGTGTGTACACCTATTATTAAAATACTTATTCATGTTTTGTTTTTTTGATTTTTTAAAGTAACTTTATTTTGAAATTTTGTTATGGATGTAATTAAAATGAATTTTCTAACTCATAAAGATCAAACAAATTTTTTTGTTGGCGTAATTTTGAAATTATAGTAATTTAATTAGGAAATGTATGCCAAAAAAGTCTCTGTACACCATTCATTGACAGAAAATGTATAACCAAAACTTGTTAATCCTCTGGAAGATAACTGGTTTTGTACTCTTCTGAGCTATTTTTAGTCTTCTAATATCTGTTGCCATGCAAGAATGTAAATTAAAAATTATATTTAATCTCATTATGGAAATTTTTATAGAAATTAGAAAATTAGTCATTATTTTATGGAAAGAAGAAAAGTTTTTGTGGGGAACAGACAAAACAATTTATTAAATAAAAACTCTCTATAATATAAAAAAATCAACAGGTTTGCTGAAACTGGGAACTTTCTCAAAAAAAAAAAAATAAATAAAAACTTCAAAAGGTACATCTGATAGAACGAGATGATCCTATACCAAGACGTGCTGCACTTGATTTTAGGTTGTGCCCTAATATGTCCAAATAAACTTATTGGCCCATGATTCCGTTGATTACTTTAAGCTTTCCAGTGCCAGATGCACTAATACACCTCATACCATGAAAACACACAATCCATGTTTAACAGTGGGCATAAATATTTAGTCTCTAGGTTTTTTTTTGGTTTTCGCCACGCCCCAACTCACAGTGGGACAAGTGTTAGGGAGGACTGGACATTCATTAACATCTCAGCTTCCGCTTCTCCTAGAATAAGGCTATTGGTACGGTTTTAAAGCTTTATGAATAGACTATTTAATGATATGATAAACAGGATCAGATCTTTTAGATTTATTGTACCTATATACTATGAGAATAGGTACAATATAGTATTCTATGGAAAGACAAATACATAGGTATTAAATAAAGTTACACAAAGGAAAAAGTAACAAACCAAAAAATTTAATTATTAAAAAAAAATTAATATAATAATTGATAATTACTTTTTTTAGTTAATACACTAGGTATAATTGATACATCAAAATTATAATAAATGTAGGTGCCTATATAAAATTGTTTATTTAAATAACGATCAGAATTAAACCCATAACAACTTAATTTTAATTAGGATTTTTTTTCTATATTCTAAGTAACAATAAGTGATTGTGCTTCTGGTAATAAATAAATCACGTTAGATGTTTATTATTTTTGGTCTAAGAGTCGAAAATAAAGAATCCGAATTTATTAACAAATTGTTTAAAACATCTCTATTGTTTGATTGCCTCGATGATTTTCTGGCATAAAACACTCTGAAATTTCAGAATAAGTTGTGATTTGTTTCTTGAACATCTTCTGAAAATTGTCCAATAGGTACTATGCCTTTTTGGCTATCAGTGTTCCGTGCACAAGCAGTTTGTGTGACTGGCATATAATACCAGCCATATAGAGATACATATAATCGTGCTGTCTCTTTCGTGTAGCCTTCAAAGTTATCAATGTTTATAATTGACCCAGATGAAATAACTTGTAATATTATTGCAAAGCATCTAATTAGATTTTCTTCAACCCCTTTTATAGCTGATGAAGTTTCTGGGGAGGAAAAAAATTTCCTTGCAGTATTTCCATCATTTCCAAACCTTGTCTTACGTGATCTACCCTAAATCCTAACTGAATTTTAAAATCATGTTTGATACTTGATTTTTTTTCCTTGCAAGTAACTCCTTTTGCTCTGTTGTTTTAGCACTCCAGGACTTGAAATCTAGTTAGTTAGAGATGTCAATTATACACTCAAAACACTTGATCAAACAATGCAAAGGGGACAAGTCAAATGAGTAATACTCGCCAATAACTATTTCCTTGTTTGTAATAATTTTTAAATTTTCGACTCTTAGACCAAAAATAATAAACATCTAACGTGATTTATTTATTACCAGAAGCACAATCACTTATTGTTACTTAGAATATAGAAAAAAAATCCTAATTAAAATTAAGTTGTTATGGGTTCAATTCTGATCGTTATTTAAATAAACAATTTTATATAGGCACCTACATTTATTATAATTTTGATGTATCAATTATACCTAGTGTATTAACTAAAAAAAGTAATTATCAATTATTATATTAATTTTTTTTTAATAATTAAATTTTTTGGTTTGTTACTTTTTCCTTTGTATAACTTTATTTAATACCTATGTATTTGTCTTTCCATAGAATACTATATTGTACCTATTCTCATAGTATATAGGTACAATAAATCTAAAAGATCTGATCCTGTTTATCATATCATTAAATAGTCTATTCATAAAGCTTTAAAACCGTACCAATAGCCTTATTCTAGGAGAAGCGGAAGCTGAGATGTTAATGAATGTCCAGTCCTCCCTAACACTTGTCCCACTGTGAGTTGGGGCGTGGCGAAAACCAAAAAAAAACCTATGATCTGCCTCCCTGTACTTATGAGGAATACAAGCCAGATCTAAAGAGATAGGGTTTTCTCTCAGCTGTCACTGATGAATCAAGTAGAGGCTGAGTGAGAGCTCTTAAGCTGCCGATACTCATGACTTATAAATGCATATTTACATAGTTTCATATAGGTCTTGGGACCACTTTCATTTTAATATGTGATATAGGTTTAGGGAGGCATGGAACTGGATAATGAATGATTCAGAGGATTTGGGATGATTGTGTAGTTTTAATAGAATTTCTAGTATTTAAAGGTTAAGAGGTTGAGGATGAAAGGTATTTTAAGATCATAATGTAATGATTTGTTACATACATAATATGGAGCATTTACAATTTAGGTGGTCCGGATACGAAGGGCGAACTGAACTTGATCAAAAAAGAAAATTTTTAAAAAAAATTTCTATGGCATAGTACAAGCAGGCATGATTTTGTTGTCGAGTTCACCCTTCTTTCCCATGTAAAACCAGTGTACAAGGTTTTGCATGGGAAAGAAGGGCGAACTCGACAACAGAATTATAGCTGCTTGTTCTACAATGCCATAGAAAAATTAAAAAAAAAAAATTTCTTTTTGATCAAGTTCGAGTTCGCCCTTCGTATACGGACCACCTCAATTGTTCAAGAGCCTTTAAATTGGAGTAATTAGGTATATTTGATATTTAGTTGTTTTGCAGTTAAAGTTGATAGGTCCAAGTAGGTTTCAGATGCTCTTCTATGTAAGAAGTTTGTTGTTAATAGAAAGGTGAGTGAGATGTTCTACTTAGTAGTCTATCCAATTAGATTAAGCATCTGTTTAGTTCTTGCCTTTTGAGATTAGTGTGAGGATTTCATGTAAGTCTTTGTCTCAGATATGGCTAGGATCACATACTGTGTCTAATTTGTCTGATATTGAAATTGACAGGAGGGCACGATTTGCCGCAGAGAATAGTTCATACTACTGAAACCAGATTTGATGTTTAAAATTATTATATTAATTCCAATTACCACCATTAAATTTTTTTAGTGCCTCTTCACTGTGTTATTATGCCATTTTTTATCTTTGTTTTTTGGTGAGTGGGATGGGAATATTGGTAAATTTGAATTCTGGCATAATTAACCTGATTTTCTTAAAATTTGGTAATTAAGTTTGTTACATACCTACTTACAATTTTAAAGGGTGGAAACAGCTATGAAGTCTTTGTAAAGATTAAATAGTCCAATCAATTAAGGCCTCAAATAGGGTGTAGATTGCGTTTTCTGTAATCCAAGGCTTTTCTTCGAAAATATGTTCATGGTAGTCGTCGTTAATGCTAAAATTTTCAGATTTTTTTTAGTTTTTGCTCAATATGTCAGTTAAGGAAGTGTCTGATCGGTATAGTCACTCTACTTACTTTTAAAGTACCGTAAAATGGCGTGACTTTGCACCACTTTTGTTGAACTTCATTCTTTAACTACCTATCAATAATGTTTAAAATGCTTGTATTAAAATATCGGCTTTGAATAATAAGCTTAAAAATGCTGTTGATTCATCGCATAATCTTGGAATTGCAAAATTTACAAAATTTATAATTAATTTTATTGTTTTTAAACTTTGGTGCAATCAACCGGATACCCATGACTTTGCACCACCTTATTTTTTCAATTAAAAAAGCATTAGAAACTTATTCTGGAGCAAAGTCAAAGCTTGATAGTAGTTATGAGATTCAAGTCATTTCTTGATAGTGTTAGGAGATTAGCTTAGTGATTTTTTTCTCTGTTCCTAAGGATTTTGTTATAGGAAACGATTGTAAATTACAATGTTTTCATTGAAATGAGAAAGAAAATCGCACAATTTTTAATGGTTTATTGAGGAACGATAGAAAAGACAAGAACATACTTTTAATGTAACGTAAAATGGCGTGACTTTGCACCACTTTTGTTGAACTTCATTCTTTAACTACCTATCAATAATGTTTAAAATGCTTGTATTAAAATATTCACTTTGAATAATTAGCTTAAAAATGCTGTTGATTCATCGCATAATCTTGGTATATTAACAAGAACAAAACGATACCTATAAAACAAATTGCACACAAATTCTTAGAGAAACACTTTTGGAAAAATGCAATCTGCAATAGTTAGAAAAAAATTGTTAAAATATAAAAACGAACAATATGACTTGAAAAAAATTTAAACCTATAACTTGGCAAAATTCTAACAGCATTCATCAATATACTTGCCCATAGATCGCTAAAACTTTATTAACAGGAAGCAAAACTTTATCCCAAATAATTTGGATTTTAATCAGCCTATTAACTCCTTAACTTCAAATTATCCTCGTTTATTGATTTGTTTAGGAGGAGCAATGCTGCCTAAGACTTCTTTCCACAGGGAAGTCACTTTGCGCCAAAATATACTTGGTGGAAAGTCATTCCTAATTCATATCAAAAAGGGGATTCTATTTTATTTTGAAATGCCATGACTTTTGGCAAATATTTTGACCAAAATTAATATCATATATTTAAATTACAATAATTATAGAATAAAATTAATGCAAAACCTAATCGATTTTAGAAATATTTAGTTCTTAAAAGCACAACTTTATCCCACTAAGCAAATCACACCTGTTGAAACACTACAATCAACTAACTGCTATAAAACATGATAGTTAACTAGGATTTGAAAATTCCTTAGACCCAATCAGTTTTGTCATAAGTAAGTAAGAAATATAAAATATCCCTTATTTAGACAACAGCAAAATACTTTTGCTTCAACTGAAACTTTTTAGTCAGCTTAGTGCTAAGTTAACTCACTGGTGCAAATTCAGGCCATTTTATAGTAATTTTCTACAATTTGAGACCAAAGTGTTATACAGGGTGTTCGGAAGATCGTGGGCCAAAAAGGTATCTCGGGTAGGGAGATTCATTTTGAACCTATTTAAGGTCACTTACCTATATTCAAAGTCTTATGGTTTTTTGTTTATGAATTTTTTTGGAAAAATGGCCAAATCCAAACATTTATGCCTTATAACTCCATTGTTTACTGATATATCAACGCCATTTTTTTTTTTTTTTTTTTTTTTTTTTTTTGCTTTAATTACTAATAAATTGTCCATGTAAAATAAAAAAGATATGATGCAAAAAACAGATACCAAAAAAACGGGAGATCGTTAAATCTTGTTAAAGGCAAAAAAATAAAATTATGAACTCCAAGTTTAGGTTCAATGAAAAAAAAGTAAGCGCAACAGCCAAATACAAATTATTTTAAAACTTCTCTAGTTAATACTCTTTAAAAAAATACCATTTGCAGGCACGCAGCACATCTAGTTTTTTTTTTTTTTTTTTTTTTTTTTTTTTTTTTTTTTTAAAGTAACAAAAGGGGGCCACCAGCGCACACTGACAATAATAATGAATCGTGTCATATTTGTTATGCAAAACGTAAGAAATAGTTGTGTTTCTTTATAGCATAGGTTAAACTGCATATTTTCTCTTTCTTTCTCGGAATGTGGATTTTATCAGAGTAAACCAAATCTTTGGCACCGCCCAGGCGTAATAATCGAGCAGCATGAGGTCTGGAGACCATGCTGGCCACTCAGTTGGACCCCCTCTTCCTATTCAGGATTGTGGAAAACAATTGTTTAAATATTCCCTTATAGGTAAGGTGTTGTGGGCTTTTTCAAAACAACAGAAGTTTTAAAAATTATTTGGATTTGGCTGTTGCACTTACTTTTTTTTTATTGAACCTAAATTGAATTTGGCCATTTTTACATAAAAAATCATTAAAAAAAATAACTGTAAGACTTTGTATATAGGTAAGTGACCTTAAATAGGTTCAAAATGAACCTCCCTACGCGAGATACCTTTTTGGCCAACGATCTTTCGAACACCCTGTATAGCTATTGTTTCCCAAGATACAGTTCTTCGAAAATAAGCCATTTTTTTTCCCCAAAAAGTGATGTTTTTTCGATATGGTCACTTATCTAAGTTGTAGAAAATTTAATTACCTTTCATTTGAGACCAGATTAGTACCTGGAGGCTCAGCAGTTCTCTCAAATATGGCAGATAACAAAAAACAGTCATAATTAGGATCTGGGGGAAATACTGTTCTCAAATAAACTGTTCTCACGTCTTTTTATGGTTTATTTATAAAACAATCAAAATTTATTTATTTTGGTTATTGTTAAGTAATTGATAGATGAAAAAGATAAAGATAATATAATCGGGAATTACGTCACCATCAAACATTGTTTTATATTGTTCCTACATGCTAAAATGCTTGTACAGTCATCAGGGTACCTATAAGTAGAAATTACATAAAAAGAAAACTAATATAAATCGCATGTAGTGTATATTTTATATATATATATATATATATATATATATATATATATATATATATATATATATATATATATATATGTCTTATACCTCTGGATATCATGTCAGGTTTGGACGGGAGAGAGAGGAAAAGGGTTAAAAATAGCTGTTTGATCAAATAACTCGAAATCCGTTTCGTTTTGTACATTTTGTGTTCTTCACATTATTACAACAAATCAAATTTGGAAAAAATTTGATCCTCTGATTTTTTTTTTTCTCAGATCAATAGTTTTAAAGCTGTAGGGGAGGGAAAGATTAAGAGATTGGCTAACTTGCGGTGAGTTCCTATCTACTACTATCCCACGAAAACACGTTTTTCTGTACTTTTTTGACTCTAACTCCAAAACTATTTGTCCGATTACAAATTTGTTTTTTTCATCTAAAAGCTGGTTAAATTTACTATCCGATCCATATATGAAATTTTGATAAAGTTCCGTAAAACACCCATGCTAGCATACTGAGAACCAGTCAATACACATGTTATAGAGTGCATTATTAAATATGCGATTATTTTTTACTTCAGGGCTCCGTTAGAAATAGTTAGAAGGTAAGCATACTAAAAGTCCCCACCCCTGGGGATAAGCTAACGGTGGGGGGGAAGGTCCTATTTTTTGGTTTTTCTATAATATTTCGGAAATTGTGGACTCTAGAAAATATAATTTAAATAAAAATTAAAGCTAATTAAATTTTCTACAAAATTGTTTCTAGATGTATTTGTCGCGCTTTTAGCAGTTTTTGAGATACACGTTATTGTAATTAATTTTTGAAAAAAAATCATTTTCACCTCACTTTTTGTCAAACGTTTGCTTCTAGTGCCTGCCACGACCGTTTCTCAGAAAAATAGTTGTAAACCATTAGATAGAGCATTAAATTTACTTTAACTTTATGTATACCTTTGCTGGATCTATAGTTCAACTTTTTTTATAGTTATAACTTTTATTTAAATTTTTACAAATCGAACAATAATGATGAAAATATTTACTGTACTAATTATAATTAAAAAGTTAATTATATAATAAAAAAATAAAAATCATTCAAAGTTTGTCATCTACACATTAAGCAAATCAAATTTGGTTCTATTCATTTTTTTGTAGAGTCAATAGTTTTAGACCTGGGGGGGAAGGGAAAAATACAATATTTTGTCGAAAACTGTAAAAAGTCACAATAAATTTACTTTTTAATAATATTTCACTAAAATCGGTTCAGCGGTTTGGCCACCACAAAGTTTGTCATCTACACATTAAGCAAATCAAATTTGGTTCTATTCATTTTTTTGTAGAGTCAATAGTTTTAGACCTGGGGGGGAAGGGAAAAATACAATATTTTGTCGAAAACTGTAAAAAGTCACAATAAATTTACTTTTTAATAATATTTCACTAAAATCGGTTCAGCGGTTTGGCCACCACAAACGCCCAAACATTGACTAAGTTGCGGTAAGTAGCACACCACAATAACATGTTTGTCGGTACTCTTTTGGCTATAACTCCAAAACTATTTGTCTGATCCAAAATTTCTTTGTTTCATTTGAAAGCTGGTCAAATTTTCTATGAGACTTCATATATAAAATGTTTTTTAAATCCCATGAAATACCCACACCAGCACCCAGCGTGCTAAGAATCCCACACTGTTGTGAAAACCACTTATTTTCAGACCAGTTCTCGTAAATAGTTTCTGAGTTACAGCGAGATATATACTGAAAAAAGGGGATTTCACATAAGTATGGGATTCTTAGCGTGATGGCGTGAGTATATCATGGGACTTGATCAAAATATATGAGGTCTCCTAGTAAATTCAACCAGCTTTCAGATGGGAAAAAGAAAGTTCGGATCAGACATATATTTTTGAAGTTATTTTATCCGACAACCTCTTGTAACCTCGTAACTACTTTAAAACGGAATGGCATACTCGACTCGACATTGATGTGTTTCTTGAAAGTTATCTGTAGTTATGTGAAATATAAAAAAAAAATGTTTTTTTTTCTTATTTTTTTATTGTTTAACTGTGATATGTTAAGTAGCAGAGTATGCATTGATTGATTTGTTTGGATTACTATTGCAACAGCATAAAAATATTAATTGTTGACAATTTCCAAAATATTTTTGTAAAAGTCGGGATATTTCGGGAATTTTGATAACTGAAATTGGTAGACACCATGCTTTTGTAACCTTTAATGTAAATATTAAAATTTTTTAAATAAATGTTAACGTTAAAATGTTAAATGTATCTTATATATTAAATATGATATTGAAATATTAAATGCTAAATGTACTGTTATGTTGAAATGCTAATATTGTATTGTTAGCAAGCAGTGATTGCTACCTTGTCATCACTACAAAACTGGCATAGCTGAGAGGCAAGGAAAAGAGATTAACAAATAGATTAAATTTAGAGCTTTACAATCTCATGTTTTAATGAAATGTCAGGTTTTCTTAATATGATCATGTTTCATACATAGCCACCAACATTTTGAAATGGTAAATGTAAATTCCACTTTCTCTTCTTTCGGAATTCAATGTTGTTGGAGCAGTTAGATTGTGTGCTTCACACTGCATTCTGTTTTATGAGATTG
This sequence comes from Euschistus heros, assembly GCA_003667255.2. Lineage (NCBI taxonomy): Eukaryota > Metazoa > Arthropoda > Insecta > Hemiptera > Pentatomidae > Euschistus > Euschistus heros. Next base: position 1,120,487 of record RCWM02000348.1, on the reverse strand, counting down.
TCATCATTTCATTCATCTGGGCTCATGGTGACAGTCGGTTTTGATATGGCTATATAGCTGAAAGTGATGTGGTTTTTTAATCTTTACTTTTCTATAACTGGGGGAAGTTATTACATAATTTTTTTTTAACTCTTGTTGTGGGTACATAGTTGATGAAAAAAGAGATTTAGTCTTTTTGATTCATCCTAGATATGAACCTTTTTAGAAGACTATTTTATTTACCTGACTGCCGAGGAGTTAGGAATTTTTAATGTTCTTAATGAAAACAGTTGAAAGATTTAGTATTTTTGGTGACAAAATTATCTGCATTGTTTCTTTAGCTGTAGTAGCTAAATAGTGGTAAGGATTCGGGATGAAGAATGGTGATTCCTCAGTCATTTCTTGTGTTCATGGACTTGTTTGGTTCTGATCTATTTATATTAGGTTAAGAATGGTGATTCCTCAACCATTTTTCATGTTTATGGACTGATTTTTTTCTGATCTATTTACGTTAATTAAAAGTAAGGAGTGTTCTATGCACAATTTTACGAATAGATTGACGGGTCTTCTGTTTTGCCAGGCTCATTTTTTTGCTTTCTTGTCTGAATTTAGAGAATGGCTTCACTTGTAGTTATTATCATATGTAAATATCACATTTCCTGGTTAATGTAATAATATAATCTAGATAAAAATTAATAAATCATCATTATCATAATAATCAGAAAAAAAAAATCTGTTATAATTGATACAGTGTGAGATAAAAATATGAATAAAGTAAAATATAAACTTCAGAAGTTGAGCTGACAAGATCTTTAATTCCCTTGTTTCTACTATCAGAGTCCGATACTCGCTGAAGAGATTACTCCAGAAGTGCATTGTCATACATTATCACTCCTCACTACTATAGACACTTGGAATTTATATTGCTTCACTTATTACACTTAATAATAAGAATAATGTATCTATTCACAGTTATGTTCAGTTCAGTTTTAATCTCAGTTGCTGACTGGTTGATCTTAAATTTGGAGAACTGAAATAATGAAAGACTATCAAAAGATGGTCAAGATAGTCATCAATTGCATATACCTAATATCTGTGATAATTTTTTGAGTTTATGTTAGCTGAATTTTTTACTGAGCAATTCCATGTCTAGTTGCTCTCTAATATTGGAAATCCTGTATTTGCCTATCTTTGTTAATTATTTGTTTCAACTTAAACTACCTTTGTATTCCAGGTTCACCAATTCTTTCTAGCAGTGGTCTCAAAAAAGTTGGAAGTGTTCAAGTTGAGAATCCTTCGGAAAATAAGTACGTCCTGAAATGTGATATTACATCTTTTAATTTATGTGTATAATATGTTTACTATATCTCACATGTGATATATGATTGCTTAGAATCAGAGTTGTGCAAAATTTAATCATAGCTATTTGACAACTAATTTTCTGGATTCAATCACCTAATTTAATCATGATTGAATATTTTAGTCTATTTATTAGTGCACTAATTATTATTTGAATGGAAGATTTAAGCCCTATTAAATTAGGTGATTGATGCCAGAAAATTAGTTGTCAAATAGCTGTGATTTATTGGGATTAAATTTTAGCTATGACTGAATTTTGCCCAACTCTGCTTCAAATGCATTGAACAGGATTTATTCATTAGCAAATCAGAACAATATCATTCAAAGTTATATTTTTAACATTATAAATGTATATTACTGATAAATTATTTGACAAAATTTTAATATTTTATTAAAACTTATTTTAGAAATGTACACTGATAAATGAAAGATAGAGGAAAAGAAATAATATTTTATGTCATAATAAGTGAAACTGGTGTAATTATTAGGGATCATTGGCTGAGGTCTAATAAGAAATATATTCTATAAAAATCAAAAATAATAATTCTAATCGATATTCATCAATTACCTGATTATTTCATTGATAATGATTATTAATTTTTTAATGGTTTGTTGATAATTAGAGTTGAAGGTGGTTGGGGTGCTATTAGAAAAATAGGCACTATTAGTGTAAATATTTTTTTGTTTTGTGCTTCAGGGCTACATACACAAAAATGTTATGACTTTATTACATTACAAATGGGATCTAACCTAAAAAAGTCAGTAGCGGTCAAGGCATTATTACAAATTAAGAGTTATAAAAAATAAGAATGAAATGAGGTTATGGCAATAGATGAGTTAGTGTAGTTAATGTGAGGTTACTTTATAATACAGCATTGTTACAAATAATATCGTGGAAAATTATATTAATAATTAAAAAAAATACAAAGAAAAGTAATCGTTCAGACAGAGAAAAAAACAAATGTTACCTTATTAATGTTAGTCAATAAAGATAATATGGTTGACTGTAAAATATTTTATGGAGAAAATAGAATAACAAGCATATCGAAGCTGAAGAATACTTTTAATGGATTAGTAAAGTTATAGCCTGCATTGCATTCCTTCTTCAGTGCTATATATATTTATAAAACAGAATGTGAAGATTAAAGTAAGTAATGGAAATTAAATTAAGCCTAAAAATGAGTAAAAAAATGTGATTATAAGTGTATAAAAGTTTAAAACAATTATAAAAAAATTTAAAATGGTTATGTATAGAAATGTAAAAAAACAAATAGGTATAGATATGAATGACTAACAAAGTTAGGGTAAATTGTTACAGACATCATAGGTTTGAAAAATTGTTTTTTAAACAAAAAAGTGCCTCTCTCTCTCTTTTTTTCTTTCCAAGTTAGTAAAATGAAAATGTATTTTAAGCTGAAGGATACGATAGGTAAGAACAAGAGAAAAAATTAAGTTTCACATTTACAAAAAACAGGTTGAGGATGAAGGGGTGATATGAAGAATCAAATTAAAATTACTTGATTGTTGCAAGTGCTGGAGATGAATGATGACAGTTTGTAAAAAACGTAACATAAGATTGTCCGAAGGTATTGATTGATTTGAATCAATAAGAGGGAAGACATTTTTACTATCAATTGGATAAAATGAGGAATGGGGGCTTTATCAAGGGCAGTAAGATAAAGTGGTGAGGGAAGGAATGAGTAAAAATAGGACAATAGGAAATAATGTTTTGTATTGATAGTCAAGGAAATTATAGCATTAAATATAATATTTACTTATCCTTTGATCATTTTGTATTTATACATTATGCTTATGATTTTTTATACCATTCCCACTTTTTACTCTTTCTGATAAATTCCCTATAAAAAGACTAGGGAATTAATCTGATTCTACACCAGGTTGCCCCATCTTATCTAATTACTTTTATGACAATTACTCTAACTCATGTTTTGTTTTATATTCCAGTTTAGATTCATTTATTTTTAATTATTATTTCCTCCTTAGAATAATTTTATTAATCTTGTCTCCTTTATCTTTACTTTTCTTATTCAAATTTGATTTATGAAAATTATTTAAATGTTATTAGGAACTTACTATGGAGAGATTGGAGCTAGAGTTGATAAGTAGTTTTAGTCTGACAAAAAGTGGATTTTAAAATATAAATAAAATAAAGTCCTTGATGGCAGCTTTTTGATTGATAATTTCTCATTTTTAGTATGTTTTGAATCAGAATACATTACTCTGGAGTTTTCCATAACTTTTTCAAGTAATTAGTTCAACTTTGTGTAAATTTCATAGTTAAAACAATCAACTAATTATCTATACCTATCTTTTTTAATTATATTTATTGTTTTGTTACTTTTTTTTATTTTTTTTAGATTAGAGAATGGCAGTGACGAATTTGTGGTTCATCGTGGACGAGGAGTTCCAACTTTAAGTTCTGTGATTAGCGGAGATAGTGGAAATAAATCAACTGAACCAGCTGGAAAACCTACTAATTGGGAACCTAGAAAAGCTTCTTATGCTGGTAGAAGGTCTCGAAGAAATTCACTATCAGATGAATCACAGGTAAACCTAACATTAGTTAGTGAGAGAGCATGTGTGTTTTTTTTATTTATTTATTTTTTTACGAGGGTAGGGGAAATCTTCAAAAGACATGGTTAGGTCCGGTCCATACCTGACCATGTGTGGGACTTTTTTTTCCCAGGTCTTTCAACAATGGGTCATCACGGACCTTGCGAAGAATATCTGAATTGGTGTTTGTTCCCAATACTTTTACCATTAAGGCATCTGGCGTTATTGGTCTAGTACGCAATTTCCTTGCATTGTTCCTTTTTTTTCTTAGCAATTGTTTGCCATCTCTCCCCAGTAATAACATTAATGGTTTCTTCCTGAGGAAATCCTCATTCCGTTCTTTTCCGGAGTTCTCTCGCCTGTTGTCCCGGTGCAATCGCCTCTGTCTGATCTTTATTACTAGTAGAGGTTGATACTAGGTCAGCCTTCTTCTTCCTTGGTGTCATTGTATCCTATGATGTTTAAACTGCTTGTGAATGTCTTTCCAAGACTACTTCTACACTCTCCTGATGCTCAGTCAGTTTAGTAAGAACAGCATCAAGGACCAAGTTGAGCGTCGTAGATCAGCGTTTTTATTTCTCCATGGTCATTCTTCTTATCCAGGATGTATTCCTTCATCTTACCAGTAGTATTGGAAAGCACCATCCACTATTTCTGACAGTGTTTCAAACTTGAAATATTAGATACCTCAGCGGCCAAGTTGAACACCGATGCGGCACTGTGATCGTATGATGACGACGCCTGGGAGCCCGCTTTCTCGCTCACTGCAGACACCAGTACTGGGGTATCCCTCCCGTGCACCTTAAGGTTTGTTGTTATGTGACTCACCATTATTGCTTTATTATTCGGGGTTCTTTCACCTAGTCTGTTTGGTCTGCGGGAGGTTTTTTATTTCCCTCCTACCATCTATATCTAGCGGTTATTTCCCTATCCGCCCCATGGGGACGCGACACATATGGGGGTTACAGACTCCTACCGTAGTGTGGGCGTATGCGTGCATGCGTGCGCGTGTGCATAAATATATTGTAAATTTTCAAAAGGTGGAAAATAAATTAATTTTAGAAAAATTGATAGATGACAGAATTCAGTAGGATGGTGGGAACAATTTGAAAAAGAATGTGCTAGATATAAGGTTGTCAATATCTCAAAATTGACAAAATCCTAATATTTTTTGTAACTAAAGAATGGTTTGAGGCCAATTTAACAAAGTTTGGGTTAGAAAATTGAAATTGAGAGGTTCTTTTTCGACGATATTTGAAGATAAAGAATGGTCTAAAATCTGAAAGGCTTTTAACTATAAATTTTTAAGTGGCTCGTTGGTGGAATATGTGCTGACGAAAGAAAGGTTGTGTTTGGATATTTAGGGTAATGGCTTGGTGACAGCACGATTCTACTTAATGATTATTGTTGGACTAGCTTTGGACGTTCAAAATGCCCTCCATTGCCAGGAGGTGACAACAATAAAGGCACTTTTTACAGAGTTAGGAAATTTGTATATTTCAAATTTTAAGTGGCAGAAAATTCTCAGTTCAATAATCATAAAAGCAAAGATAAACCAACAGGGAAAATATAGGAGGTGAAGAAGAAAGTTTCTGAGGTACCAAAAAGATCCTGTACTCTTTGTGTCTTTTGGATGGAAAAATTGTTTTCACTTGATTAGTGAATGCCAGAATAAACACTTGAATATTATAAGAAAACAAGTGAATTTGAATGAAACTAATGTGGTTTCTGATGTTATGAATTTTATATTAACTGACAAATAGCTAGAGTGCCCAAAGAGAAGAAGAAAATAAAGGCCATTTATGATAGTGGTTCAAACATCAGTTTAATAAACTAGAAAGTAATAGATGATTTAAAATTAAATCTGCTTTGACATACCAACGCATTTCAAACCATTAATGGATGGTACTTCTCTATAGCTCGGACCAATGTTTCTTTAAAAATAGGTAATTTTACTAAGAATCTTAAAACTTCTGTAGTTAAAAATAATAAGTTTTTGTATGACCTCCTTTTAGGTCTCTATGCCATCACTAAGTTTAAACTTTTGCTAAATGAAAAACAAATTAATAAAAATGAAATAATTTATTTAGATGATAATATTGTAACTAATGGCAGTGCTTTTACAAAGATGAAGATCATAAATTTGATGTTGGTGCAGTTCGTTGTAGGGAAGCCGAGATTAAAGTAAAGACAAATGAGTACATTAAGATGAAAAAGAAATAAAGATACAAATTAAAATGTTACTAGATTGCTGGCTTGATTAATGAATCGGATTCACCGTTCGCCTCTCCTGTAACACTGGCATACAAAAAATAAGATGGTTGTCGGACGGGGTTATGCATCGATTTCCGTAGATTAAATAAATTAATTATTCCTGAATGCTATCTGTTACCGACAATGAATGATGTGATGGACAAAATATCTTACTGTAAATATTTTTCAGTTATTGTTGTAAATTCAGCATTCTGGTGTAATGAATTAAAAAATGAAGATCGAGGAAAAAACATCATTTATTTTTTAGTTTAGAAAATTCATGTTCAAATTCAAGTCCTACCCTTTGGATTTGAAAATGCCCCTGCAATTTTCTAACAAACTCAATTATCTTTAGGCGCATTAATTTGGATTTAACCATTATATTGTTGATATCTTAGTCTTTTCAAAGACATCTTGATCAGTTGCTTCTAATTTTACCGAAAGAAGTTTTTAAGCTTAAATTGGACAAGTGCAAGTTTGCTGCTAGTTCTGTAAGTCTGTAACTAAGTTAAATATCTCAGACACTTTATATAGGAAAACAAGATTTCACTGGCCCAGGAAAATTTATTAGCAATTAAAAAGCTTCAAAGACTTACTGACAAATCTGGTATACACAGTGTATTAGGCACCATAAATTTGTATTTGAAATATATACTAAATAGTACTCAAAAAATTGAGGCATTAAATAGGTTACTTAGGAAAAATTTACAATTTCAATGGACAGAGGAGTGTGAGAAAACTTTCAATCTCATCAAGGAGTTTATGTTCCTCTCCTATTTTAGCCATTTATGATATCAATTAAGATCTGTACATCGAAGATGTAGAACTAAAACTAAAGATTCTAGTTACAAAGGAATTGGGGCAACGATGAAACAACCGCAAGCAAATGGCATATTGCATCCTGCGGCCTATTTTTCCTGAAGATTACCAGAGAAAAAGAAAAAGATGGATGTAATCCATTTGGAATGTAAGGCAATTAAGGAGACCATTAAGTACTGGCAATATTAGTGGTCATGAATTCATAGTATATAGCGATCATAGGCCCTTAGAAAATTTGTCTATGAAAGCTAGAACTGATGAATACTAATTTAGTACATTATTTATCACAGTTTAATTTCAGAATGGCATATAATATAAGAAAGCTAAGGACAATGTAAAGGCAGATCTACTGTCCAGACAACCAGTCTTGGACTATTTTGAAAACAAAGATGCAATTAAGGTAATTAATATGATAGAATTAAAAGAGATTATTTAGGAGTAACAGGAAAATTCCTTTGAACTGCTTTCCACAAAGAAAATGAAGAAGCATAATAATATCATTTATAACATATTACCGACAGATCTCGAATATTTGTTTCAGTTCAATTTGGATTACAGTTGATCAAGAGAATACATGAATATTATGGACACATTAGCGTTGCCAAACTGAGAGAAAAGTTATGACTAAACTATTACTTTAAGAGACAGGATAAGTTGATTGAAGACTGTTGTACAAGTTGTTCCATATGTGTAGAAAATAAAACTTGTCAAGGTAGGCTTATTGGGATAATGTCAAAACTCAGACCTGTTCAAGAGCCATAGGAAATCCTTTCTGTGGATTTAGTAGGTGGGTTTGGCTGAAATGGATCACCGAAGAGATTCATGCATATCTTAGTGGGCCATTTTAGCTTCTCTGCTTGGACCTCAAGGAAAACTAGTCAGTGTGCTCGGGATATCATTAAATTTATTAATCCTATCGCACAGAATCGTAAAGTGAAAATACTCTTAGTGGACCAATACTCAGCCCAAAAATCTAAGGAACTCGAGTAGTATCTGAACAAGATGAATCATCATTATCTCATGGCACTACAACCCGAAGACGGCTCCTGGCCTCCATCAACAGCCTCCACCAATCGTCACGGTCCTGGGCCGTAGCCATACAGTTCCTGACTCCCAGGAATTCATTTGCATCAGCCGCCACTCCGTCGGCCCATCTCAGTTTCGGCCTTCCTCTTCTTTTGGCTCTATGGAGGGGCTCAGTTAGTATTTTCTTAAGCATTTCACCCTCCATTCGCGCCAAGTGTCCGGCCCACCGCAACCTGCCCAGTTCAATGACCTGGACGATGTTTAATTCATTAAAGTTATTATAAACCTCTTGATTTTTAAGTCTTCTCCATACGCCATTTTCATATAATCCACCTAATATCCTTCGCAGGATCTTTCTTTCAAAAGTCAGGAGGCCCTGTTCATTTGTATTTGTCAGAGTCCAGGTTTCTGACTGTGTGCGTGCGTGCGTGCGTGCGTGCGCTCGTGCGCGTGTGGCAGGTTATACTTGTAGAGGTTAGAAGACTGTTAAAGTGTTTATAAGTTATAATTTATTGGTGTTCATAGTTCCTATTAGTTGGGTTTAATTATTTGTCACAGAATAATAAATCTGTTTTAAACCAACTTGAAGTCATTTGAACACCAACTTTTATATATGTATATACATTGTAATGTTATTTGATTCTACTAAAAATTTCAATTAATAAGAAGTTAATTAGTTTTTAATAAATTAAGTAGAAATAAATTTTTAATTTTAAAGTTATTTTTCTTGATATAATTTAATTTTGAGGGAATATCAAGGGTTGAGCTTTTCAGAGATAGTGAATCTGACTCAAGAATATATTTGATAAACAAAAACAAATAACAACATTTTACACCAGATTACATATAGCATTTAACATATTATTAATTAATCTACCTGTCTATTTTCAAAATAATTATATATCTTCATAAATTCAATTTCATTAACTTCTTTTTCATAAATTGTCTTAAATTTCTTCATTATTCTCTTTAACCTGTTCGCTGCGGGGCGGTATAAGGCTTGGCGTTGACCGGGTGCTACCAGATTATTGCCCGTATAACCACCCAGTGCTGAGTTCTTTTTGCCAACTTACGAACAAAATATTATTTCTTCTAGTTATAAATAAAATAAAATTCCCATCCTCGTTTTTTCATCCGAACTTTAGACTGGCATTGGTAGAGTTAAAAAATTTTTTTAAATTTTTTTTTAAACTTTTTTTTCTAATTTTTAAATTTTTATTTATTTTTTTTTATTTAATAATTTCGTTGTGTATGATAAACCTTAAAACAAGGTAACAAACACAAAGGAATATCGCATATTTCCCAACAATACATCGTTAATTTTCTTTTTTTATGTCTTTTTCAACAGTTTCTTCTTCAACATCTGAATCTTCAAAATCTGAACACTCATCACAACTTTTTTCATCTTAATCACTGTTCTGTAACAGATCTAATAATTCAGAACTAGAATAAAAACGTTTCCTAAACATCGTGTTTGAGAGATCAAACTAGACTAAAACAGTTGAGCAGGTAAAAAGGGTCACAAAAACCTGGTATAAAAGGCCTAAAACTAACTGTCAAAAGGCAGCCTAAAATTGAAAAGGAGGTGCTGACACTCTCTGTTGGCCTTCCTAAGAGTCTCATAGTTAATTTGGAAGTCGCTAAATGTTGTTTCTGCGGCGCAAAAATATGTGCGAGTAGCAGCCGTTCAGAAACACAGATCTGTGTTAGTAGCACTGGAGGGGCGCCCTACTGAGCGCACAGATCTGTGTTGGTAGCACTACGGGCACGGCGGGCCAGCGCACAGATCTGTGTTAGTAGCAGCGAACAGGTTAAACACTCATCACAGTTTTGTTTATATAACACTGTAACGTCGAAACAATTACAAACCAAAAATCTTCACACATGTGACTCAGGAGAACTAACTAATGATGGAGAGATGTTGTCACCTCGGAGCTCCGGACAAGAAGAAGGTCCCAAACAGGAACTGTGCGCTCAAACACGTTATGGACAAGTCTAGACCTTTAGGGCCTTCGTCTTTATGACTTATCAATTTCAATAAAATAAAACCTAATTTATACATTACAAAATCATTTATAGATTATATTTAATATTTTAACATACCTTTATTCAAATTTATTTAAAAAAATTATGTAATAATTGGATCGGCGGCGAACTCTCACCAGCGCCAAATTCAAACTTAAATCATTTTACATACAATTTACCTTGACTCCGAAATATCACTACAATGTATATATATATATATATATATATATATATATATATATATATATATTATATTTTTATTTATATAACAACTTCAAAAGAGAAGATTTTTTGTTAATTTTTAAGGAACAACTTCAAAAGAGAAGATTTTTGGTGGTGTAATCAGTAGGAACATCGGGCACAATTTGTAATAGAAGTGTGAGGATATTAGGATATGGCGATGATCTTGACATCATTGCCAGATCTCAATCAGCATTAAAAGACGAATTCCTCCAGCTAGAAAAGGCAGCTAAGAAGTATAGTTTGGTAATCAATGAAAGAAAAACTAAATATATGATTGCTGGACCGGAGCGTTTCCGGGAAGAACATAATGAGATTGAAAAATACAAGTTTGAGAGGGTTCAACATTTTGTATACTTGGGGTTGGAGATTAATTCAGAAAACGATGTGACTAAGGATGTTATACGTCAGATCGCAGCAGCAAACAGGTGTTATTTTGGCCTCACTAAGCAATTTAAAAGTAGATTTTTAACTAACAAGACTTTTTGGTCCGATCCGGGAGGGTGATGTCTGGAGAAGAAGAAAAAAGCAAGAAATTTACGCAATCTTCTAGGTGTATCAGTGTGAGGAGGCTTAGATGGGCAGGGCACATCGCCAGGATAAATGAGAATAAAATTCCAAAAAAAATAACTATATAGGCTATTCATCAAACTAAAAGAGTTGGACGACCCAAAATGAGATGGATGGATAGCGTCTGTGCAGATGCCAGGAACATCCTTGGAACACCAGACTGGATGGCTGCTGCACATAATAGAAATGAATGGCGAAAACTTTTGGAGAGGGCCCTGATTCAGCAATGAATTGTTGCGCCGTTTATGTATGTAATCAGTAGGAAAATAATAATAAGAAATTAGTTTATTAGCCTAATTTGCATGCCTTTATCAATCCATATCAAGGATAATGCTTGATATAAAAGTTGTTTAGATATAAAGCTTATTATTATGTTTTTACTGGCTGTATTCTCAACCATCTCTTTTATTGTTATTAGATATTTCCTATGATTTTTTGTTAGATTTTAGTTTCTGTATTGTTTTGTGATATAAATAATACCTTGGTAAACAAAAAAAAATATCCTCAATTTTTGTTGCAGCTAACTTTGGAAAATTTTGGGGGCTCTGAAGAAAATCTTCATCTTTTAGGCCGTAATCCAGACAAAGAGCCTGCTGTTCACAGTGGTAGACGGGAGTCTTCTGCAAGGTCAAGTGTTCTTGATAATAATAGTGATGCTCTTCATCACGCTCTACAGGAAGGATATAGTTCGAAACAAGGTTTTTATATTTTCAATTTATATTGTTGAATTATTTTTGATCTTTGAAAAGGAAATATAATTTAGGGTTTTGCATGGCAATGTACATCCAATCATTTTAAATTAGTACTGTTTAATGTTTTCTAAATCTGGGCATTGGTATGGATGATCCCTATTCATTGTTACTGTATTACAGGTACTACAACTGTTTGTGCCTCAATTAATTATCTGGTGATAAGGCTGTTAAAAAAATTAATAAGTCATTCAGTTTAGGTAGGATTTGGAGGCTGTAGAAATCAAAAAGTTCTATATTTTTAAATATCTGATCATGGTAGTGTTGACTGATGTTGAATCAGTTTTAGTTTTCTCCTGTACTTTTATTAAAAATATTTTTATAATTTATTTTTGATGTATATTTATACTACCATGTTAAATTTGTTTATGTATATTGTGTTACTAATCTGAACTTTATTTGTGCATGTATATTTGCTGGTATTAGGTCTTTTATTAATTTAATGAATGAATAAGATTTAAGTTTACTTAATAATACTTAATAGATAAATATCAATTTTTGTAAGTTTAAGAACATTTGATTTTGAATTTTTTTTCTTTAAGCCCCAGAACCTCCACCTAGAACATCATTATCAAGAAATAATAGCTTTATTGAATCTCAAAAACGAGCTGAAGAAACAAGAAGTAGTGCTGGCATTCAGCAAACACTTTTGGAACCTCAAACCAGCAGTAAGGGTGGTTTAATTTGTAATTAATAATGCTCTATTTCCTTATTGATTGCATGTTTGTGCTAAAATATGTGAAACTTTAAAAATCCACATGTATTACTCATTATATCATTACACTTGTTATACTTGATTACTAACATATGAAGTATAAGGGCCCATTTACACTGCCCAAACATCCTTGAGCATCGAGCATTTGCGATCGTTATTCGGTTTTCAACGAGCACGAACGCAAATGAGCCCTCTTTTCACACTGCCCGAGCATTTCTGACGATCAGTTGCTCGTGAGCATTCACATCAAAGGATGGCACCCGTGCTATCCAAAATAACGGTTTCCGTGGCAGCTATTCTCATTCTAGACCATCTAGCGGAGGAAAAGTGAGAAAGGAAAAAGCATCACATGAGGGAGTTGTCATTTTTAAAGAAAAGAAATTACTCCCTATTGTTGAAGAATTTGAAGGCAGATAACAGTGGCCTCTTCAGCAATTTTAACTGCATTTCGCCTGAAGATTTCACCTTCATATTGTGATGAAAAGAAGGAAACATTTTCAAAACCGACACGAGAGAACTAGACATTCGTCACACCTGTTTGCGAGGAATGCTCGGGCAGTGTAAACGGGGCTTAAGCATTATAAACATCCTCTCTTACACATTTGATCCCCTGAGGGATCTTTAGTTAAGTTGTTCTATTCAATCAATTAGACCTATGGTTTTAACATAGTATTTTGTGTCTAATCCTGAATATCTTATGTCTTTGATCTGCTAACCTTTTAGTGTAGGTTTTAGACTGTACATCAAAAGTTTTTTGCAATTCATCTCTCTAATGTAATTAAGCTTTTTTTTAAATCTAGTAAAAAATTCTACAATTAAAAAAATCTCAAGTCGGAAAAAAAATTTGTGGGTAGTGAGTCATCAAAAGAACCATCTATTAGCTGTTGGCATAGCAGGTGTTGATGGGGAGAGGACTTACCTTACATATCCACCGACCTCTGTCCCTTTCCAGCTGGTTCCCTATTTGTTGTCCTTAAAAATAATAAACTAATAAAGAAAATATTAAAAGAAAAAATTTCCAGATTACGAAAAAATATAATTTAACTATCTAAGTAAAAATCAATAAATTATACAACAAAAAAAAAACAGGTTGAATAGACAATAAACAAATAAATAAAAATTAACAACTAATAATGAAATAGAAAGTTGACTTTGGAATTAAAAAACAAACAAAAAAACTTCTGAAATAAAGGAAGTACTTAGTTATATTATTTACTAAACTGTATTATAAAATAGACAATAAACAAATAAATAAAAATTAACAACTAATAATGAAATAGAAAGTTGACTTTGGAATTAAAAAAAACAAACAAAAAAACTTCTGAAATAAAGGAAGTACTTAGTTATATTATTTACTAAACTATATTATAAAATGTATGTTACTATTAAATTTCTAACATTATTTACAAAAGAATGAACTTGCTGAAATATTTAATTTAGTCTACTCATTAACTGTCTAAACAAGCATCCCAGAAGTGTTAGAGGTATACTTTGAACATGGTTATCTTCCTATCTGAAACTGAGAATCGGTAGAGTGGAGCGATTGGCAATTATTGAGTGAACCAAATGGAATACTGATAAACTAATGATAAGCAGAAGAAATGTCAAGAAAGTTTAGATAGAAAAACAACAAAGGCTAGGAAGGAGGAAAAGGAGTGATAGAGGATGAGCATGAGTGATAGAGGAGAGTGAAGCTACTAAGACTATATTTGAAGGCAAAATTCTGGAGGAAAAGTGGACATTTATTTAAACAATATATGATATGGCAAAAGAGATTTTGTGATAGTATGAGCCAGCGAGATATGGATGGTTTAATAAAATATGTAAGAAGGCAATTGAATTGAGAAACAAGGCTTGACTAAAACTATGGCAAAGAAATACTAGACAAAATATGTAGATAGGAAAAATGGAAAGTAATTAAAAAATGAATAGAGGAAATCGAAATATTGAAAAGAAGAAATGAAAGTTGAAAGTTTTATAAAGAGGTCAACAGCTTTAGGAAAAGAAATCAACCAAAATTGGAAGATTTTAAGAGTAAAACTGTGGGAATACTGAATGGAGAGAAAGAAGTGATGATTAGATGGACTTAGTCCTTTCTGGAACTATTAAATGTTAATGTTGATGAGAATTTGAAGAATTCGTGGCGGTGGGGGAATGCATTTTAAAAAAAAAACTTATCTTTTGTAAATTTTCATTCTCTCTTTAAACAATTGTCATGTCTACTGATTTTTAATTAAGCTGTTATTAAAAAAACAGTGGCAGCGGTCATTGGGACTACCAGTAGAAACGAAGCTTATTCTGTTATGATAATAAAAAAGATATTGTAAGGTATAGTTTAAAAAACACACATTTTAAATTACAAACTAGTACAAAACATGTGTATTTATTATCAATTATTTGGTGGTTGTATTTGTTTTCAAAGCAAAGTTTTTGTAAATATAAAACATAACAACAATAATAAATCAGTAAGTACTTTTTATATATTATGAATTTTATTATTAAAAATCAATATGTGATGAGTGTAAGCATTTTTTAATGTATGTACTTCCAATAAACATTGAAAACACAATACTGCTCAAAACACTTTATTTATATAATTTTTTTCTTTCATTTATAAAATGTGTTTGAATATTTTTCATTTATTTGTAGTGATTTCTTTACTGTATACAATTTTTATTAAATTGTGTACTTTTAAGCACAAAAACCTTATTTATCTAAAATCTTTTTATTGAATAAAATACTGTTTGTATTTTGTAAATTATAAAGAGTGCATGTATCGCTCTGAAATTTTTTGAAAGAAAAGTATAAAGACTGGAATACATAATGGATTTTTGTAATATGTTGTAAATTACTGAATTTCAATATAAAACATAAAATCACTTCATTACTTTTAATTTTGTTATTGAAACCTTTGAATTTGTTTAATGAGAATTAAAATAATTACTAAAACCATACATTTTTAGTCACAACAAGAAATAATTAGGAATCTAATTATTTCTTGTCCTAACAGTGCATAAATAATAAATCTGTACTGATTTTACGGTGATGGTAAATTTTGAATTATTGTTGGAGCCAACTTAAAAAATGGACTTGAGCCCTTATCTTTGGAAGCCTTAGTTTCATTTAAAAACATTTTGTTGAAATAACTTTTTAATAAATCAAACACAGTATTTTGTTAATTACAAAGAGCACATGTATCACTTTGAATGTTTCTGAAGGAAAAGTTTACAAAACTAAGATGTACTCTTAAAAAAGAGATTTACGGTTCATTAGTACAAAAGAAAAAGAAAGTTTTTTATTTAAACTTTTATCTTTTTTATTATGTCATTGATAATTTTAAGTGATAACCTGTTTTATTTATGAAGCTATAAAATAGTAACGTGGTGATATTATTAATATTAATAGGCAGCGAATGCTTAAATGAACAATAAAAAGAAATAAATATCCGTTAATGGTAGATAGTCAGGCATTGGGGATTAGTGCTTGCCCCCACTCCACCTACACCGGTAATTCTATTAGTCGCAGTGTTTAAGTTAAATATATATGTTAAAGTTAAAAACATTAAAAAGTTAACTATATAATAAAAAAAGATAATCATTCAAAGTTTGTCATCTATACACTAAAGCAAATCAAAATTATCACAAATTTGGTTCTATTTATTTTTTTGCGCAGTCAATAGTTTTAGAGATGTGGGGAAGGGAAAAATACAATATTTTTTCGAAAACTGAAAACGTCACGTTACACTTACTTTTCAATAATATTACATTAAAGTCTGTTCAGCGGTTTGGCCACCTCAAATGCCCATAGATTGGCTAAGTTAAGGTAAGTAGCACTCTGCGAAAACACGTTTGTCGGTACTCTTTTGGCTATAACTCCAAAACTGTTTGTCCTATCTAAAATTTATTTGTTTCATCTTAAAGCTGGTTAAATTTGCTATGAGGCCTGATATATGAAATGTGTTTTAAATTCCATGAAATATCCACACCAGCATGCTGAGGATCCCATACTGTTGTGGAAAAAAAAAAACCCTTTAATTTTCAGCACAGTTCTCCTAAATAGTTTCAGAGTTATAGCAAGAAATATACTGTTATAAAAGTGGATTTCACAAGAGTATGGGGTTCTCAGCATGATGGCATGAGTATATCATGGGACTTGATAAAAATATACGAGGTCTCATAGTAAATTCAACCAGCTTTCAGATGGAAAAAAGAAATTTCGGATCGGACTTATAATTTTGAAGTTATTTTATCCGACAACCTCATGTAACCTTGTAACTATTTTTAAACGGAATGGCAATACTCGACTCGACATTGATGTGTTTCTTGAAAGTTATCTAGAGTAATGTGAAATATAAAAAAGAAATGTTTTTTTTTTCTTATTTTTTTATTGTTTAACTGTGATATGTTAAGTAGCTGAGTATGCATTGATTGATTTGTTTGGATTATTATTGCAACGTCCTTAAAAGATTGATTGTCAAGAATTTCCAGAAAACTCTTGAAAAAGATAACTGAAATTGGTAGATACCATGTAAAGTCACTAAAGAAAGCTTCGCTTCAAAAAGCATATAAATGCAGTAGAACCTAATTAATCCTCCTCTCACTAGTCCAGTTCTCCCACTTATCTCTCACTCCCATCACTATCTCTCACTCCCATGTAGTCTGGGGGTGGGGAGACAATGACAATATTTTCAAAGAATCCCTAATAGTCCAGTAATATTGTTCAATCTGGTGTGCAAAAGGTCATTTTTTTTCAATAATTTATATGTTGTGCTAATGTGCTAAAATCCAAGTTTTGGACCTTGAAGCGCTGTCAATTGCTAATTGATAGTGTCAAAACTTTTGACCATTCATACGTTTAACCATATTATCTGCTATACAGTTGGTTCCAAAGGAAAGGTTTTTATTTTAAAATTTAAACTAAATAAGTTTAAAGAAAATAAGTTCTGTAGCTTAAACGGTTCCCTTACTTTAAATTTGCTCCCCAAATTTTCCACTAATTAAGGTTCAAGATAAGGTGATGGCCAAAACATTGGCAAAGCAAATAAAATATGTTCATTAATTTTCAAACATTGCCTAAAATTTTTTCTGACTGATCCTACCAGTTCTAATATATATGTACCAATACTCAAAAATAAAGGTGCTTGTATAATAATAGTAATACAGGGAGGGTGTCTACTAGTCGGGGAATTCGGGAATTTCGTGTGGTCGGGAAAAATTCGGGAATAAGTCGGGAATTTACAGAAAATTTGTGAAAGTCAGGAAAAAGTCGTTGTTAATGCTAAAATTTTCAGATTTTTTTTCAGTTTTTGCTTAATATGTCAATTATCGAAGCGTATGATTGGTAATAGTCACTCCAGATACTTTTAAAGTAAACTAAATTTACTACAATTTGAGATCTATATAGCCACTGGTTCCCAAGATACAGGGATATAATCTTCGAAAAGAGGCCATTTTTTTTTTCCAAAACATGATGTTTTTTCGATATGGTCACATTTTTTGTGAAATATCTCCTGAAATACATCATTTGAGACCAGACTGGTACCTGTGGGCCCAGCGGTTCTCTTAAATACGGCAGATGATAAAAAGCAGTCAAAAGTGGGTTCTGGGAGAAAATACTGTTCTCTCTTTTTATGGTTCATTTATCAATCAGAATTTATTTATTTTGGTTATTGATAAATAATTGATTGATGAAAAAGAAAAAGATAGCATAATCGGGAATTACGTCATCTTTTATATACCTACATACTAAAATGCTTAAACAAACATTATATATATATCATATACCTCAGGTTATCGCATGCGGGAGAGGGGGGAAGGGTTGAAAATCATAAGTTCACTGCCGTTTGATCAAACAACTCATAGTACATTTGGAAAAAAATTGATCATATGAATTCTTTTTTTCCCAAATCAACAGTTTTAAAGCTGTAGGGGATAACGCACTACTCAGCGAAAACATGTTTTTCTGTACTTTTTTTACTCTAACTCTGAAACTATTACATTTTAAATAATCATCAACATTGGTTCCTAAAGCTATATATCATACATTGAAACATTGAAAAACCTATATCACTCACTCTATTTGTGTATAATACGAAAAAGCTTAGAAAATAGTAAATAAAAAAAATTCACACTTCTCATTCAAATAAGTAGCACTCTTTCTATCTACATTTCCTCATCATCTTCGCTGCCTTCTTCTTCTGTTAGACCTATTTTCAAAAGGGCCAGAAAGAAGGTTTAAAGCCTCGGTCAGTAATGACTTAATTTTTTTCATAGGTAGTTTTCGTTTGCTTGTTAGAACTGGGTCTGAACTCAATAAAAAGATAATGAATATATCCTGGTTGGATTTTTCTCGACTACACTTCCGTAAGGGATGTTCACGATATTTTTGTGAAATCCTTGTTACGAGTTTTCTGTGCTTCCTCGCTTAACTGCCCTATAGGCAACATGGCTCAAGATATTATTTCTGTACCATGAATAAGAAGCTTGTGGAGGGTTGGTGACATCGGGTACCATGTGTACTTTTCTTCATAATACTTTGCAGTACTATGAGCAAACTTTTGATAGGCATTAGTATTAATTTCGTGCCCACTTGATATTGCTATCAGTATTGTATGAAGCCTTTTAATTAGTTCAGCGTCAACTCTGGTAATTTATGACGAAATATCAGAATGGAAAAAAAATTGCTTAGCCATATTTCCGTCGCTACTATTTCCAAAGTTTAGGCATGTCAACAATCAAAACACTTTCTTCCTAAAACATTCTTGGATTCGACGCTTGGGTTTCTTTAACAACTAGTTTGTCTTCATTGCTGCGGGCTTGCCATTTTTTTTAGTGGAAGCTTGTAGGATAGGTATAGGTATATAGGATAGGAAATAAAATGATTTTTTCGTCTAAGCACTAACAAAGGAGAAATATTTTTTCTGACGTGACAGATGTCTCGGAAACAGTGGACTCTACAAAAATATAATATGAATTAAAACTAAAGCTAATTAAATTTCCTACAAATTTGATTCTATACGTATTTTTCATATTTTAACGGTATTTGAGATGCATGTTATTGCAAATAATTTTCAAAAAAAAAATTATTTGCCACTAGTGCCAAACGTTTGCTTCTAGTGCTGCCCATGACCGTTTCTCAGAAGAATAGTCAAAAACAAATTGATAGACCATTAAATTCAATTTAATTTTATGTATAACTTTGCTACTTTATTTTTAACTGGATCTATAGTTCAACATTTTTTACAGTTTTAACTTCTATTTAAATTTTTACAAATCAAACAGTAATAACGAAAATATTTACGTGCACTAGGTAATTATAATTAAAAAGTTAATTATAAAATAAAGAAAATTAAGCAATAAAAGTTTGTCATCGACACATTAAAGAAAATACTTTTTTTTTTGGGGCAGTCAACAGTGGGGAAGGGAAAAATACTATATTTTTATGAAAACTGTAAAACTACTAGTACTTTTTAATAATATTACATTAAAATCGGTTCAGTGGTTTGGCCTCCACCAACGCCTAAAGATTGGCTAAGTTGTGGTAAGTAATGTCACGAAAACACGTTTGTCGGTACTCTTTTGGCTATAAATCTATAATTATTTGTCTGATATAAATTTCTTTATTTCATCTGAAAGCTGGTCGAATTTGCAATGAGACCACTTATATGAAATGTGTTTTAAATCCCATAAAATACTCACTCCAGCACGCTGAGAATCCTATACCGTTGTGAAAAACACTTTTTTTCAGTACAATTCTCGTAAATAGTTTCGGAGTTATATCGAGAAATATATTGAAAACAAAATTGGATTTCACAAGAGTATGAGGTTCTTAGCGTGGTGGCGTGAGTATATCATGGGACTTGATCAAAATTTCATATATGAGGTCTCATAGTAAATTTAACCAGCTTTCTGAAAAAAAGAAAAGAAAAAAAGAAAGAATATTCTGATCAGACATATATTTTTGGAGTTATTTTAAACGACAACCTCGTGTAACCTGGTAACTATTTTCAAACCAAATGGCAATACTTGACATTGATGTGTTTCTTGAAATTAATCTAGAGTAATCTGAAATATAAAAAAATTACTTTTTTTTTTTATATTGTTTAACTGTGATATGTTAAGTAGCAAAGTATGCATAGATTGATTTGTTTAGATTATTATTGAAACACCATTAAAATATCGATTGGCTAGAATTTCTAAAAAAAATTTTGAAAAAGTCGGGAATTTATAGAAAAATTCTTGGAAAAGTCGGGAATATGTCAGGAATTTTGATAGCTAACATTTGTAGACACCATGTAATAGTAAAATTTTATTTCAGATCAAAAGCAACAAGATCGTGAAAAGAAGGTCACAACTTTTGCTGCTTTACCAAATAATACCACTACCTGGCAGCAACAATCACTTGCCCATCAGACTTCAGATCATCTTGATAATGGTAACTTAATTAACATTTATCTTCAAAATAATCATTATTATTACTACACACAAAGTGATGTTTAAAGTCATTCTGTAGATTTTACTAACCAAAAATCTAGAAGCTATTGGTCGTGGTGTTTAAAAAACTTCCATCTCGTAATCGCAGAATCATTATAATTACAATGATGTGATGAATTTTTCAATTTGGGCTTCATGAAAATCTCTTGAAATTTCTTTAGTTAGTTGTGATTTTTGCTTGTACTTGAAAAAACCTTGTAATAGTCATGAAAGTTTTTTAAATATCCTTCAAAAAATTTTATGCAATATTAGCTAACTAAGCCAAGATTTATTTTGAGTGAACTATTTGGTTAAGTTTAATAAAAAATCAAACTAAAAAAGTGCATGTAAAATGGAATAGGCACACCAACTTAAAAGGAATATTTATAAGAACAAATCAGTTTCCATAAATGCAAAGAATGTGCATTACAAAACATTTGATGATTTGAATGATTACATATGATTTGGTTCCCAAGAAGAAATAGTTGCAAAATAATTTCATGAAAAACTGAGGAAAAGTGGTTATTTATATAAAAGAGAAACCTACAGTGAGTATCTCTCTGAGGACGAACTTTCTTATGAAAATTATAATAACTATTACAGTGTAACTTGTGAACATGCATTGATTCACCGTTGTAATGGAAGGATGAAAGGTTGTTGCAAAAAACACAATTTCTCAGGAAAAAACAATAGACCATTGATATGTCTCTATATAATCTACTGCTTTTCTCGATTTACATTTTATAATTAAAAGGATTGAATTACTAAAAATTAATAATTAAATTACATTAATAATCAATGATTATTTGAAATAAACAAAGTTGAGAGAAAATAGGCGTTTCAAACTCTTTATTTTTTCATTCAAACCAATAGCTCCTAAACAATAGGTCCCAGTGTCTAATGCTATGTAACAAAACATATTCCCCATTACATTTCTGACCAGGGAACTATCTGTAAAGGGTCAAAAATTACTCTATTTTCATATGGAAATTTAAAATAATTCAAAATAAATAAATTTAAGAAAATTATTTAGTAAATTAAATTTGTTTAAATAATGAAAAATGGTTGCATATAACTGAGTTAACTGTTATATAATTTTTTGTTTATAATTAATTTTATTTATAATTGTGGGTAAGAATAATGTAAATTATATTGATAACATCTAAAGAAAAAGTGTAATTTGTATAATTTGTTTAAAATTTAATTTGTACAATAAATTTAGTTGGCAATACATAGAATAGGAGAGTGGGGGGACAGTGTTTTTGGAGGGAACAGGATGTGTGGGGCCACATGTGTGCAGGCAGTTAAAGTGAAACATGTTTGTGACAATAAGATGAGAGTGTTTTTTTTTTTTTTGCTATGTTGATTGAAATGTACTTAAATGTATTTTATTAGAAGAGTTGTACATTTTGTATTAAGATTCTTTGGACAGGGAGTTGTTTAAATTTGAATTATATAAAAAATAGCTTATTTAAATATTGAATTTTTGTGTGTAAACTTAACTTTAACTAATTTTGAATTGAAATTGTATTTTTTTTATTATATCATTTTATGAAAGACATTTTTCATTAATTATATTACGGCGCCCGGACAAAATAAAGTAAAATTGATTATATGCTCATCTTATTATTTATAATTGTAAGAATAACCTTACAAATGTCGCCCGAACAGGGACACGATTTATAAAAAATATAGATATAGATAGATGTATGTATTACCCTGGTATCCTAACAAAAGTCTGTATTATTCAATTAAATGATGGAAAACGAGTCAAAAGAAATAACAGCATCAGGAAACATGCTTGAATATAACGAGAAGGAGGTAAATAAAATAATAGGAGTAGTTCCGGGATCAATTCCCCAGAAGACAAATGATAATGAAATTATTAAAATGATAATAGAAGCGAATAGAAAGTTGATGGAAGAAATGAATAGAACAAATGAAATTAAAATGGAAAAGAATAAGAATGAAATAATAAAAAGATTTGAAGAAAGTGAAAAAAATATGTTAAAAAAAATGGAAGAATATAGAAAGGAAGATAAAAGAGAAGTAGATGAAAAGTTGAGAGAAGTGAAGAAGGAAATTAAAATGATTTCAAATAAAAAATTTGAGGAAAATGAAAATATATTAAAAGAATTGAAAAATTAATGGAATATGAAGAAAGTAAAATGAACAAAGAAAAAGAATTAAGAGATGAAGAAATAATGGAATCTGAACAAAATTTTACAAGTGAGATAGTAGTGTGTGAAAGTAAAATTGTTGATAAATTAAATGAAGTGGAAAAAGAAGAAGTAATAAAAGAGGACATTGGTGAAAACATAAACAGTGACTTTGATGAAAATGAAGAAGTGCTAAACTGTCAAATGGTTCAAAGAAATAAATATACCAATATCATTCAATTTCAAAAAGTAGAAAAATCTGGTTTCTTTGAATATAATCAAAAATTAAAATATGCTTCAAATAAAGGTTTGAATAAGCATATGATGGAGCGACTGTATTTTTTCTTTAATTCGCAATCAAAACTGAAAATCTTGGTGCAAGAATCATGTCGATATCATTTTTTAAACTCGAGATAAAAAATAAATTAGTTTAATGCTATTTCATTTTTTTCTCGGCTTCTAGGGCCCATTGGTCGGAACGGCAAAATATGTGTCTCATATTTTTTGACCAGGAACCTCCAAAAAAATTGCCAACAAGATCCGTGAGAGACTGAATGTGTCCTCCCCTTGTTAGTGAAGCCAAGGTCCAACTAGGACTGTTCAATTATAAAAAAATAAATAAATGCAGTGTTTTTGGTTATATAGTTTTAATTATTGTTTACTTTTTTAATTTTTCGAAATTTTCTGTTTGGATCGTGAAAATTCTATTTTGAGTTCCAAAACAACCGATGCATTCGATTGAAGTGTTGTTTTAGATTTGTAGTTTGAGGCTGTTCTAGTCATGATAGCTGTAGATGTTACCTGAAAAAAAATTTTTTTATAGAAATTTCGTATTTTTGTGTTTTGGTCGATGTTGTTCGTATAATTAATTTTTTTTTTTTTAACCAATATTTATATTTCATTATTCTTCACTTGCCTATTAGGTGACGTTTCTTTAAAAAAATACTATAAAGTAGTTTTTGTGAACCTAAAATTGTAAATATCACAGCTATGACGTTCTAAACTAGATACATCAAATTTTACGGAAATATGGAACAAAATAAACTTTACAGAACCAAAATCGGATGATCCGTTGCGATTTGAGGAGGAATCCAAATTTTGTTTATTTTGGCATGCTACGTGGTGGCAACATTTAGTACTACAGAGGGGACATTTGGCACCTACACGTCATGTTCCCTCCAAAAAACTGTCTCTCCCACTCCTCCATTCTTTGCATGACTAACTACATTTATTGATCAAATTAATTTTTAACAAAATTTATTGGTTTCATTAATTAAAATGACATTAAACCATTTTTTTTTTTTTTTTTTTAATACAATCCCTTATCTATTTAAACTTCACAAATTATTATTTTTTTCAGATTTTATCCAATACAACTTACACCATTCTCAATTACAATCACATAAATAAGAACTAAAAACAAAATAGAATATACGTATATACTAAACACAATGAAATAAATATTAGCAACAGTTAATTCAAATTTATATGCAACCATCTTTCATTCTTTAATTAATTTTAAGTTATTATGCAAGTTAAGTTATTCTTAAATTTATTTAAATTCCATGTGAATATGGGCAAACAAATTTAGACCCCTTACAAACTTAAAAAAAAATTACTTAATTGAAGATAGTAGAACATGCCCCACAAAAATTGTGGTGCCTTATGGGATGAAATTCATATTAACTGCTTGGATTTAAAAAATCTTTTCTTGTTCTAAATTGGCCTGTCGATATCTTAATTTACTGTCACTACTTGTGTTGCCTTTGTCTTCCTTTCTCCATTCGGTGGTTGAGTAAATATAAAATTAAATTATAAGATAATTGCTTGAATTGAGTAGGTTACTTGGTATAACATCTTAAGAAACTATAGTGAAAAGTCCTATCTCCTTATATTCTAATGTTTCATACTTGGGCAGTTGTATATCTTACATTAAAATTATAATTTTTGCTGATATGCTTACTATCATCATTAAATGTTTTCCTGAAGTTTTGTATAAATTTCCTTTTTTTTATCTAAAATAGGCTTGTGTGACACTGTTGATAATGGAGTCATGGGTTCTCAATTACTCAACATAAGGCTGAAGCTTGAAGAGAAAAGAAGAAGAATTGAAAGTGAAAAAAGGAGGATGGAAGCCCAGATGAACAGGCAACGCCAAAAAGTTGGAAAAGCAGCATTCTTACAAGCTGTTTCCAAGGTAATTTGGTTTCTATTACTACATACTAGAGAAAAATGTTTATTCATTGAATTGTAAGTGGGTAGTATATATATATATATATATATATATATATATATATATATATATATATATATATATATATATATTAGCAGCTAATTTAAACACTTGAATAAGTAAAAAATACAAAAATTAATGTACTGCCCATTTTTAAACATTGTCAAAATTTTAGTAGTTTATTTCTATTCATAACTTTTACTTATTTTTAATTTTTGCAAAAAACTAAAAAACTCCATCAATCTCATGTATGATGTATGTTTTTAAAAACATTTTTGTGCACACCTTAGTTATTTAAACCCTTAATTATGTTCTTTTTCATTTATAAAATTACATTAATTTTTTTATTAGAATTTATCTTAAGAATCATATAAAATTATGCATTCATTTGTCGTGTTAAAGCATTTCTTAAGCCACATTCATTAGTAATTAAAAACATTTTGTTGCTAATGTAAAAATGTAAAGGGTTGCTTTTCAGATTAATAAGTTTTTGTTTCATTTATTATATTTTCCTTCTTGTTTATATATTTTTGATTTTAAATGTTGCTTCCTGTACTTAGCCAAATCTCATTGATTACATTTTAATAAATCTTATGTAAATATCTATTCTATTTGTTTGGTTAAGGAAAGTAACATATTGCTCTAATATGTAAACAATATATACATTTTTTTCTGTTCTCTCACTGATACTCACCAGATATTTTTTATTTTAAATTTATTGGTGGAGGAATTTTGCAATATATCTATGGTGTAGGGTAAGGTGGTGAAATCACCAGATTCAGATCCTGGGCGGGGAACTATTGACGTCTCTGAGAAACCAGCAAGGCCATTTTCACTTCAGGTAAAGTTACTTACCATTTTAATAAAAGATTCATTGTTTTTATTCCTAATTTATAATATTGGAATTTATCAGTATTTATTTAATGTCTTTGTTATTGTTGGGAGAGGAGTAGGGTTGCCATAACAGTGTAGGTACTGACCGGGACACAAATCAAAACTCAAAAAATTAGTAGGTACAAAGATCCACACAGTCTGATTGAACTTTTACAACGAATATTGACAAACTGGAGGGAGCTGGGAGCTTAGTGTAAGGAAAATAAAGAGTGCCAACTTAACGCTATGAAACAAGACAGCGTTCCCTGCGATCTGGCAGCGAGGAGCTGCAGACACATAACATCCTAGATCAGTCCAGGAATTATGAACGCACTACAACTACACCGAAGATTTAATATTACACCATTGAATTTTACACCACTGAAGGGGTTAACCAAATATACCGTAATTTATTTATATTCTCGGACTGGGACATAAGATAGGTCAACCGGGATGGAATTTCTATAATATCAGTGACAAGTCCCGGCAACCGGGGCTTATGGCAACCCTAGTGAGGAGAGATGTTAAATGAAATATCTTAGTAATGTTTCATTTAATTTCAACTGACGTTTCAGCCTTCAATGCAAGATTTCTAACTAAATATATCTTTGAGTATGAAATAAAATATGTAGGTATGAAGCAAAAAAATATCCATAAAATTAATATTTACGTTCACCCATTCACACATGCACATCATGCATGTGTAAACTATAGTAAAAGGTAAAAGGTATTGAGGAAACCACGTTTTTTACCATAAAAGCTATAATATCTCCATTTTCTAAAAATACTCTAATTTAAAAATATTCAAAATTCAAATTTTGACCACATTTTCGGATTTAGCATTAAATTTTCTATAAGAGCAGAGTACATGTAACCTTAAATTTTACAAACTTGCGACCTAAAGAACAGCTTGATCTTTACCTTATTTAGGGAAGTTACAATGTCTTATATTACTTCAACGCTCACTGTTTTCCGAAAAAAACTATCCACAAAACTGCAAATCTCACAAAAACTTGCAATTTAATCACCTTTCGAATGATATGTTAAAGGTAATGATTCTGTTTCAATTTCATGAAGAAATTTACTTTTAAAGCCGAAAAAACATGGTTTTCTCATTTGGCATACAAATCAGTTACTTGTGTAAATAAATCATTATGACAATGCCTTAATAGAAATGTGCATTTTAAACATAATAAACTCTTCATTGGAATAAAAAGCAAAGAAAAAAGTTATTGTTTCATAGAAAATACAGGAAAACTGTCAATAAAGTGACTCCAGATCAGAGGATCTTATGTTATTAAATTTATTTATTTATTATAATTATTTAGGATTTATTTTATTAGATTTTCAATGAAAGGTTTAAAACCCAATGATAATGAACATAGACCTCAATTTTGCCGTTAGCTTCTGAATGCAGTTTGTGTTGAAAAATACCACTGTGAGGTGAATTTATGGATAGATGAGTCTGTTTTTACAGGTGAAGGCATTTATACCTTTTCATGAGGGATATCGTTGGTTTATTCATCTTTGTTTTGTTGTCGAATAGTGGTGAAAAATCATAGTTTGCCCTACGGATTGAATGTTGATAATTACTAATAAGGGAACGTTTGGAGTTGTAACTCACAGATATGAATGCCGATTTGTGTGTGGGTAGTTGGTCCCTACTACCCACACACAAATCGGCATTCAAATCTGTGAGTTACAACTCCAAACGTCCCCTTGTAAGATTTGTAACAAAATATCCTACCACAACTTCATTACGATATTCCACCTGAAGTTCGGCAGTATATGATTTTCCAACACCATGGTGCTCCTCCACATTATTCGAAAACAATACAAATATAAACCAATGATATACATGAATAGGTAGAAATGCCTTCCCCTGTAAAAACACTCATCTGCCCATAAAATTCACCTCAAAAGCAGTATTTTTCAACACAATTTGCATTCAGAAGCTAACGGCAAAATTGAGGTCTTAGTTCATTATCATTGGGTTTTAAACCTTACATTGAAAATCTAATAAACTAAATCCTGAGTAATTATAATTAATAAATAAATTGAATAACATAAGATCCTATTAAATCAAATAGGTTTGGTTCTTTGCTGGGAGGGTGCAATGCCGTAAAGATGATGGCCACCCAGTGGTTATCATTGATCAGCAACAAGACCTCCACGCCTTCTGACTTACCGGTCCTTATCTTCTTATCGGCCTACATCGGACTTTTTCAGGGACTGTATATATTGCTCTATGGTTCTCGATATATCTATTAGTATTTTTACTTTTTTACTATTCTACATTAATTTTCTTTTATTCTAGTAAATCTAAATTTATTTTTGTACTTTTATTATTAGCTATTTTCATTTTTTTTTTTTTTATTTCATTACTCTAATAGTATTCTCCTTATTATTTTCTATTATATTTCATTAGAATCTAACTGTTGCCTTATATTACTATTTTTTTATACTAAATTTTATTATTGGTATTCAACCAGTTATCTAAAAGTTTGTTTCTTCCCATCAGATACTATTCACTTCCCTATCTCCTCAAAATGACCAACATCCTAACTACCTGTCACATAAATGCCCAATCCTTATCCTCTCATTATGATGAATTCCTTCAATATTTTACCCGACATTCCTACCATATTATTGCAGTGTCTGAAACTTGGCTCAAACCTTTCATTCCCTCTTCCTTGGTTTCCCTCCCTAACTACACACTTATCCACCATGACCGAGTAGGTCGGACTGGAGGAGGTGCGGGCTTGTTTGTCGTTGATGGCCTCAATTTCCAAATCCTTTACCGCTCAAATCCTACTGATCAACCTCAAATCAAGTTCCTTTTTGTAGAAATTTCCTACAAAACTCACCATCTCCTATACGTGGTAGTTTATCGCCCTCCTCATGTTCCTTTTGACTTATCTTTCGAAACATCCCTATACAACTGTGTTCCTTTCTATACCAATATCATTATTTCAGGAGACCTAAATTCCAATTTCCTCTCTGACTCACGTGATAAACTGTTCCTTGAAAACCTATTTTTTTCCCTACATCTCTTTATAGTTCCGTTCTCCCCTACCTACCACACTTCGTCGTCTGATACCTGGCTTGACTTGTTCATTATTGACTCAGAAAAGAACCTCCTCGCTTCTTCTCAGTTACCTGTTCCTTTCCTATCCTCCCATGATCTAATTCAAATATCTTACAATATCCAAGCACTTTCGTTCCGCCCGAAAACTATTACTTTCAGCAATATAGAATCCCTAACCGGTGAAAAGATCCTTCCAGAAATTGAAGCTCAGAACTGGACTGAAATTTATACCGCCTCCTCGATTGACTCCATGGTAAACATCCTCACCACAAACCTCTTAAATACGATTAAAACCTCGTATCCTTAACATCCATGCACCTCTCAAATCCTCCTCCTTTCGTCGTCCGCCTGCTCCTTGGATAAGTCCATAAATCAAACAGCTCCAACGAAATCGAGATGCAGCACGTAGACGATTCAGACGCACGAGGATGACTGACGACTACCAAACATTCAGGATACTTCTTAACTTGACACAAGCCTCGATTCGTCGAGCAAAACCCACTTATTTCCATGAAGCCCTCTTTTCTGCTGCTGATTCCAGATCGAAATGGCATCTGCTTGATAAACATTCCCTTCCTGATTCACGCACATCTCCATCTACCTATCCTATATCTCCTGAAGAACTAAATTCATAATTTGTTTCTTCCTTCTCTTCTGATTCTCTTCACCCTTCCTCCCATTCTACCTCAGCGCCTGCATACAACGATGCTAATTTTTATTTTTCCTACATCTCCCCCTCTGAACTTATTTCCTCAATAATGAAGTCCAATTCCAATTCTACCGGCATAGATGAAGTCCCTATAAAATTGATAAAACTGTGTCTTCCCGAAATCACACCAGTCCTCTAATTCATATACAATTTTTCCCTTCAAAATTCAGTATTCCCTACCTCCTTGAAAAAAGCCCTAATTAATCCTATAAATAAAACATCGAATCCCACATCTCCTAAAGACTATCGCCCAATCTTCATCTTATCTAACCTCTCTAAACCCTTAGAAAGATTAGTACAATCACAGTTATCCAACTTCCTTGAAGAATCCAATCTCCTCGATCCCCTACAATCTGGTTTTCGACCCGGCTACTCTACACAATCCGCTCTCCTCAAAATTTCAAATGACATGTTTACTGCCATAGACGAGAAAAAACTGACTGTTCTGATACTTCTGGTTTTTTCTAAAGCGTTTGATTCCCTGGACCACTCTATCCTTTTTTCCAAATTAGAATCTTTAAATTTCTCCTTCAGTTCCATCCGCTGGTTACAGTCTTTCCTTTCTCACAGTTCCCAAGCAGTTAAAATACCTAACCAATCCTTATCTACTCTTCTCACTATTACTTCTGTTATTGCTCAAGGGTCCAGCATTTCTCCTCTCCTTTTCAATACCTACATCAACGATCTACCTAATTCAATTAAGCACTGTTCCTATCACCTCTACGCAGATGATTCCCAAATCTATCTTTCCTTTCCTCCTTCCGAGCTTCCTTCTGCTTTCGCCAAAATTCAGGAAGACCTGAATAGAATTAGTGCCTGGGCGACCTTAAACAAATTACAATTAAATGAACAGAAAACTCAGGCCATTATAATAGGATCTAGCTCTCTCCTTAGTGCATACACCCATTATCCTCCCTTAACCTAAATGATCATCCTATCCCTTTTAACTCGTCTGTTAAAAATCTCGGAATTATTTTTGATCAGACCCTTTCTTGGAAATCTCAGATTGCCCAAATCTCCTGCCGTTCTATAGGTCTACTTAAATTATTCCACCGATTCCGTCACCTTCTTCCCCAGTCAACTCGTAAGCTTCTAGTATCCTCTCTAATATTCCCTTACCTTGATTATGGTTGTCTAGTTTATGGTGGTCTCTCGACGGTTCTCGAAGACAGATTGAAACTAATTATGAACTGCTTTGCCAGATTTGTCTTCGATAAACCGAGGCGCTCCCACGTTTCCTTCCTCTATTCCGAATTGAACTGGCTTTATTCCATATTCCGTAGAAAATATTTCTATGGATCATTCCTTTACCAAATTATCAGCACCCTTCATCCTTCCTATATTTACAATACGCTTCAATTCAGATCTGCAATCAAGTCACTGAACACAATATCCCGTCTTTCTGATCAATATACCCCATCCCATAGAGCCACAACATTCCAGCGCTCTTTCCTATTCCGCTCAACCATCCTATGGAATTCCATTCCTCCTCACATTAGACAAGCGAAATCTCTTAAAACATTTAAATTCCTCTATTTCCAGTACCTCCTCCTAATCCAAGGTGACGCTTACTAACTATATATGTTCTCAATTAAACGATATCTAACTCTTTCTGAAACACACTTAGTGTTACCAATTAAAACAATTTTTTCTCACTCCAAATACAACATTTGGGTTCTTATATTGTATATAATTAGCATTGTATCAAAATAACCTATTTATTATTTCATTTGTAGAATGTCTTCTTATTTTCCTGTTCATATATTACATTAGTATCTATCTATACATTATCATTGTTGTATTAATATTTCTTCTTTATTTTATTATTTTTTATTTTTATTTTTTCATCTTATTTATTCATCATGTCTCTGACCAGATGTAACTAATATCATTTCTTTCTGTAAAATTTGTTATTCTTAGGGGACTTGGTCCCAGAATAAAATTATTTTTCTATTTCTATTCCTATTTCTATCCTCTGATCTGGTTTCGCTTTATTGACAGTTTTCCTTTATTTTCTGTTAAACAATAATTTTTTTATTTGCTTTTTATTCCAATGAAGAGTTTATTATGTTTAAAATGCACATTTATATTAAGGGATTGTCATGATGTTTTATTCACACCAGTAACTGATTTGTATGCCAAATGAGAACACCATGTTTTTTCGGCTTTAAAAGTAAATTTATCCATAAAATTTGAAACAGAATCATTACCTTTAGCATATCTTTTGAAAGGTGATTAAATTGCAAGTTTTTGTGAGATTTGCAGTTTGTGGATAGTTTTTTTTCGAAAAATGGTGAGCGTTGAAGTAATATAAGACATTGTAACTTCCCTAAATAAGGTGAAGATCAAGCTGTTCTTTAGGTCACAAGTTTGTAGAATTCATGGTTACAAACCTCAATGAGGCAGATATGAATCGAAGCAGATTATAAATATTGGTAGGATGAATGGTATTAATAATTTGGTAAAGAAATGTTCCAAGGAAATATTGTCTACAGAAAGTAGGATAAAGCCAATTTAATTGGGAATAGAGGTGGGAAACATGGGAGTTCCTCGAATTATTGAAGACAAACCTGGCGAAGCAGTACATGATTTTAGAGAACGGTCTAGAGGCCACTGTAAACCAGACAATCATAGTCAAGGTAAGGGAATTATAAAAAAAAAAAAAAAAAAAAAAAAAAAAAAACTAAAAGCTTATGGGTTGACTATATATAGGTGCGGTAAAACGACCAGTAGTGGGCACAGGTCAGTACTAGGCATCTGAAATTCTTCTTCTTCTTTCTCTTCCTCCTTAGTGCCTTTCAGCGTGGAGGTACCTCTGTCCAAGCAAACCAATCCTCCCTATCCTGAGCCAGCGCCCTCATGGCATTCCAGTCTTTGCCTCTCTTCTCTCCCACCTTGGAGATGCAGTCCATCCATTGAGTTCTTGGTCTCCCTCTGGGTATACATCTGAAATTCAAATGTTTAAAATAAGAGCTACATTGGATGGATTAGTGAGAATTCAGCGCTGTCTTGAAGATTAACTTTACTTGTATCAAATTATAAAAGATTAGTTAAGCAGTGGAAAGGTTATATGGGATAACCTGGTTTTCCAACAAAAAAGTCTCCATATGGCCCTCTACCTTGACAGATTAGCTAAGGAGATGAGTGTCTTTTTATTAGTTTATAACCTGTCAAAAGTTACACCAATTTTAATGTTTGTTTTTTTGGTAAAATGTGATATTTAGCAGTGGTCTTATTTCTTGAAACTCAATGCCTTGTTGAAATCCATTTACACAATACGCATTCTAATTAGGCATACATTATGAACTTCAATGATTCATTCTCACACTGAGAGTCCCAAAAACAAAATAAGACGGTAAGTGAAATCCACGTTTTTTCGGCATACTTTAGCCTAAAACTCCAAAACTATTAATCCCATCCCAAATTTCATCTTTTTTTATCTAGAAACTGATTAAATTTACTATTAGATCCTATGTATGAAATTTAGATCAAGTCCCATAGAATTTTGATGCCTACAAATAAAGATTCAAATGCCTACTACTGGTGAAATTGTATATTAATCTTAAGAGAGGTTAGAAGACTCTTTACAACATATTTTGACCAAAAGTAAACAAATATTTTTAAGGGTTTTTATGATCTGTTGACAGTTATTATAAAAAAATTTAGTAAAATTTTGAACATATTATATAATAGTGTCACGACATGTTCCCTTAACCCTTTAGTGCATGATTTTTTCTTTTTCATTCTAATAATTTTTTTTTTTAATATGTTTTGGTCTGGTTATTAGTAGAAAAATACTGAAAAAAATATTTTTCACCTACAAACCATTTTAATTAATAATATACATTATGTTGCACATCACTAAAAAGTGATTTATCTCGATAATAAAAAACAAGAATTCTATCCCCATGGATATTTTACAAACTACATATCTCGGGAAAAGCCACAGAAATTTTATTTGATAAAAAAAACACAATGGATGTTATAAAAAGAAATAAGAACACTTTACTGGAAGGAAGGAGTCTCCACAACTGAGGACTTGCATGTGTAAGTGACAATTAGAGGCATGTCTGGTCCAGTTAGGGTATGCAAAGTCCTCTCATGCCTAGAGGGATGATGTAACTGGAAGGAAGGAGTCTCCACAACTGAGGACTTGCATGTGTAAGTGACAATTAGAGGCATGTCTGGTCCAGTTAGGGTATGCAAAGTCCTCTCATGCCTAGAGGGATGATGTAGCATCTCTAATACAAAATTTAATTCCAGAAAATGCAAAGAGAGTTCGCTGCCATAAGTATAAATATAATGTTGCAGATATGCTACACTATGCACTAGAGGGTTAAAGTGCCTACTACTGGGTCATTTACCCTGTATATATTTGTTTTGTTAGAAGACATAGTTCCAATTGTTCATTATCATGGAATCATTAGATGAACTGCATCTCATGTTTGATTGTTGCAAGTTTGTTCAATTTTCTAACTAGTTTTATTTTATTCATTACGAAAAATTGATAAGTGTAGCTACCTCCTTTTTGCAGCAAATCCTTCAATTGTTGGGAGTCAGTGTAAATGCTTAACGTATATACTTTTATATAAATCTAAAAAAAATTTTATTATAAAAAATGACAACCTAGTTCTCAAAATCCAATTTATCTTCTGAAGATTTTGTTTACTGTTTACTTTGAGCCTCTGGAACTTTGATTCAATTTTTCTATTGCCCGATCAATTGTAAAGTCAATGCAATAGTTTAATGACCATGATTATTTTAAACTCTTTAATAAAAATCATTTTATATAAAAGTAAAAAAAAGCTTTCATGTTTGGAAAAACAAACTTGGCATCATTGTGAGATGTTCTTAAAAAATATTAAAAATGTAGTGATTCTGAACCCTTTAGGAAGTAAGGAAGCTTTACAAGGATTTGCTTTAAAAAGTTATTTCCTCTTTTCAAAGGACTGTAAAGGCCTCAGCGTACTTGCAACTTGTTCTAAGCAACTAAACAGTTCCTGGTCACTATTTAAAATATCAAATAGTCACTCCTTAAAATTTCCTTGTCATTGTGAAGACCAGGCTTAATGAGTTTTGGAGTACTACAAAGAGTAATTTACTTTGGCATCAGAGATATCATTAGTAGATTTACATTTCTCTCTATATCTGTTTCCTCTCCCATTTTCTCTTTTTTTCCCTTCCTGCATGATTGAGCATGGGTAACATTTTTTTTTTCTAATGCACGTCTTTTATCTTACATTTTTAAGAATAAAAATAAAACTAACAAAAAAGATTGACCTATAAAGTACAACAGTAACCTGCAGTATATGTGAGGGAACATCATTTATACACCTATTTTAATTTTAATTTTTTCTGTATTTATGAAATTTTTAATCATTCAAAACAAAATCATTGATAAAGAAAATATTTTCCATAAATAATCAATTCTTCAATGAAGGAGTTACATATATTTAAAATTATTTCATTATTCATGGCATTCACTCCTCTTTATTATTAATAAATCATGTTACATGTTTCGGGAACAACAATGTCCCATCCTCAGACTTTAAAAATTTTGTCTTGGTGTTAACACACCGTGTCAGTTCCATTTACATATCTTATATGTAAATGGAACTGATACGGTGTGTTAACACCAAGAAAAATTTTTTAAAGTCTGAGGATGGGACATTGTTGTTCCCGAAACATGTAACATGATTTATTAATAATAAAGAGGAGTGAATGCAATGAATAATGAAATAAATTTCCATAAAAAAATATTCACATAATGAAACAATAAAGGTTTTAAAAATTTATATTACAAAATATTTGTTTTCAAAAAATTCTGTATTAATCACAAAAAATATACTAAATAAAATCGATGAGAATCATCTTAGAGAAAAACAGACCACAAGTTTTGTATTAATATTTACCTTGAATTTTATGAAAAATAATCTGGAATTATGCCTGTTTTTTTTTGTTTTTTTTACTTTTTACCTGACATGGTGGCCACCCTAAACCAGACCTGTTGAATTTTGAATAACATAACATATTATAGACTATTTTAAGTTATTGAAATTGGCCAAAAAAAAAATAACTGAAGACAAGCTGAAATTTTTAATTCAGCCAAAAAAAAAAGAGCCTACTGTGGTTCATCAGTTATATTTGTCATTAAACAGATGTTAGTAATAATTCTTTCTGGAGTGAGTTGAGGAGGCGTGTTACTTGTAAAATTTTGATTTTATTTTGAATTTTAAAATTAAATGGCCTATTGTAAATTAATTATCTCAATCAACTATGAAATATTTGTAACTTATTTAAATTTTTTATAATTTCCAATATCTTTTAGTGGCCACCATTCTGTAACCATGGTTTTTATTTTAATTAATTATTTTTCTATTATATTATAACCAAATTTACAGTTTATTTCATTACCATATAGGATATATCTGAGGTTGAACAAAAATGGTTAACTGGTGAAGGCTTTACTGAAGAACAAAAAACTCCTGATATGGAAAATATTGATTTAGAAACTTACCAGAAATCGATTGCCCAGTAAGTATTACTAAAAAGATATATAAAGCATTAGTTAAAAAAATTAATTAATTGTTGTTTCACTATTAAAATATTTGTTTTTTTATAGAATGAATACAAGTTTACATGAAATTCAGGTTGATTTACAAAGGCTTGCAAATCAGCAGAACCAGTTACAAAGTAATCAATCCAATATTCAATCCCAGCCTCCTGTTCAACCTTCACCACCACCTCAGATGCAGAGCTTCGCTTCGCTTCATCACCAGCAAGCCAATTATACCAGCCAACATATCAATTTTAATAGCCAACATGCAACACCAACCCATAATGTAAATCAGTCTCAGCTTCAACAACATAATACTTTCACTCAACAACAGCCATCTCAGGTTACTTATAATGCAAATCAGCAACAACCAATTAATTATGGCAATCAGCCTGGAACTTTCACTTACAATAATCAACCACAAAATAATGAACATGAATTTTACAATGGAAGATCATTTAGTAGCACCCAACAGCAACATCAAAATCAAATGCAGCAAATGCATAGTCTGATGACAGGTGCAAACAATAGTCAATCAGGTTATACTAGTAACCAACAATGGCACAGTTTAAGCCAACAAACCCCTCCTCAGTCAAACTACAATACTTTTTCTTCCAGGTATTTATTTAATACGTTTAAATATTTGATTAATTGAGGCGTAGAATTCCAAATCCAGCCAAGTCCATTTTTGAAAATTTTTCACAGCTAGTCGATAAAGGTAGAGAAAGGTCTGGCTGGATTAGGAAGAGGCCTTATTTTTTGTATGGCTATGTTCAAGGTGATATTTTTGCTTTTGGGGGGAAAACCCTCCATCTAAAAATAATCTAATAGAAAAACTATTGAAAAAATAATTTGGCAATTGTGTCATTATTACTTATATTTATTTTAATTAAAGAATCAGATTTGTTGACCTAAGGTGAATATGTCTAATAGATGTATAAGGGATCAGTCCAAAAGAACAACTAGAAATTTTAAAATTAGAAAATCATTATTTTATGATGCCAATGTTTTGGCCAAAACATTGATGGCCATCATCAGTGCTAAAAGAAAGATATGTCAGATAAAAAGAAAAGGAAATATAAAAAATAAATATTGAAAAGATAAAGTAAGAAAATGATAACAATAAAATATAAGTTATGTAAGAAAACATGTTATTAAAATATACAAGTTAATGTAAATCAGAAATTGATAAAGTAATGGTAATTATGCTAACTTGGAGAAATTCAATTGATGTTGATTGATAGAAATTCAATAGATTTTGATTTTCTTCGACATAATTCAAATAATCTTGGATTATAATTTTAAATTTGTGCTATGTTTATATTACCTTTACCTGTTTTCAGTAAAAAAAAAAAAATATATATATATATATATATATATATATATATAATAATAAAAAAAAAAAAAAAAAAAAAGAACTTTTGTACTAAATAGTCTTATTATTAATTACAAAATTAATTTTTGTTATAATCATAAGTATTTTTCTGAAAAACAGAATACAGTAAATTGTGGCTTTCCAGAACAAACACTACAAAACTATAACTTTTTTAACATTAGATTTTTCAATAACTTTATATACACTACACAAAATAAATATGGCAGAGATGTAAATATGACATTACCCAAAAGCATTATTTTTTTTTTATATCAGACAATATTTTTCAATATAAATCTTACATTTTTGTACACTTTTACAAAAAAGGGATATTCTTTTAAAAGATTAAAAAAACAAAAAACAAACCTAGTTCCATATTGCAACTAGGGTATTATTTCAAAGAAAATAATGAAAAAAAATATTTTAAATAAAAAGGCCCTGGGCCAGTGTTTTGTCAATAAACGTTTCCTTGACCCCACTTCTCTTCTGTTTAAGGCCTCCCTGACACCTACCTTCCAAGTCCTCTTGGGCCTTCCCCAAGGTTTTCTCCTATCAACATTACTGTATGCCTGGTTGCGTGATTCTCTGGCATTTGAGAGACATGGCCAAACCACCTCCCATTTTTTTCCTCTGTTCTTGCTCTGCAAGTTTTATGTTAAGGCTAAACCCGATTTTTAGTAAGATTTTTTTTCAAGAGATGGCAGCACTTTTGGGGCAAATTTATTTTCGCTCTCATTTGTGAACAGAATCATCAATATTAGATCTGTAAACGGATTTAGTAATATCAAACCCATTAAATTCACGCTACGTTTTCCGAATTTTTTTTTGTCAATTATTTTAGAATTTAAAAAAATTATCTGGCGAACTATTGGTTTTTTTAATAAAAGCTGGTTATAGTCACTTAGCCATAAGTCAATTTAACACAATTATGCAAACAGATTCATTTTAGGTTGCATAGGTTGATCGTAATTTGAAAAATACGATTTGTAAGGAAGGGGGTGATTAGATTAGTAAGCTACTTGCTGTTGTAGTAGTGGGGGAAGGGCTGTGAGGGCCCAGCTCCCAGTCAGCTACCAATCTAACGTCTCCCCAATAGTGGAAAAACCGACAGAATAGAGGCCAACAAAATTTGATATACTTTTTAGAATATAAATAATATTTTAAAAAACGAACCTGTGTGCAAATTTCAAAATAACTATATATGTTCTTCTATAGTTAATAAAAAGAAAAAAAAAACTAAAACAAACTCTTTTAAAGCATAGTTAGAATATCTATGAAATTTATAAACATTTTTAAACCCAGGAGATATTAAAAATAATAAACCGACAAAAAATGATATTTGGAACAAATATCGAGTTAACATATGAATACTTTAGGTAATTAAAAATACCCTAAACATATATTTTGGCATTGTTCAAGAGGAATTTATTTCACTTATTATTATATTCGAACAACGGAATTCAAAGTGTAAAGTAATCATTAGGACCAAAATATGTGTTTATTTTCCACAAAAGGTAAATAAATCGAGAAATAAATAGTAAACTACAACTGTTTATTTAAAGAAGTAAAATTTTTAATTTTATTGATAACAGTTAACTAAGAAATATATAACTGTTAATAATTTATCAATTCCTAAGAACTGTTTCATTGAACCCTTCAACATGAAAACACATTTGTAATATAGAATGTAACAGCTGATATTTATAAAATTTGATAATTAAGTTTCTGGTATGTCTACTAAGAAATACAAAGTAAAAACAACATACATATTAGGAGAAAATAATATTTATATCAACATTTTTTATTACTAAAATCCTAAAATTACCTTAATTATTCATTAGAACTTCATAATGTAAGTTGAAATTATCTGGAATATAAGAGTCCTGAACTAACTAAATCGGCAAAGAATTAAAAGAAAAACTTTTATCGGTCTCTGTAAGTGTAAATTCACTCTTACCAATTTGTTTCATTCGATCCATGAAAATTATTTATTAATAAATAAAATATAATTCAAATAACAAATGATATCTCGGAATAATAATAAAATATTGGTCAATAAGAATATTTATACCTTGAGAGTACTACTAGCCCAGTCAAATAAGGAGTTTTAGACAGCAAATCTCGAAAAGGAAGCAATGAAGCTAAATTTTGCGTATATTTTCGTTTTGGCATTCTAAATAAGTGGTGAAAAGTCACCAACCTCAGCATGTTAACATAATAATATTCATGGTCAAAGGTCAGAAAATCAGTTGTTTTTTTTTTTTCAAATATCTCGATGTCTTTGCCTCGGGCGTCAATCGAGAAGGTTACAAAACTTGTAGATAATAATATTTTCTATGATTTTTTTGGGTTCCATTCATTTTTTTTTTTTTTTAGGATAAACCGTATTTAAGATATAGTGGGGGAAAACAGTAGCGGGCCCCGGTTCGGACAAATATTTGCTTCTAGTGTCTTCATCAATCGTTTCTCAGAAAAAAAGTTGTAGAGCATTAAATTTTCTTTAATTTCGTAGATACATTTTGGCACTTAATTAAAAATATTTGACAAAAATTGAGGTAACAATTTGTTTTTCTCGATTATTATCTATTTTTAATTACGTCTAGCTCGAAAACCGTTGAGCGTTAGACAAGTGTTTATAGAAACAATTTTATAGAAAATTTAATTAGCTTTAATTTTGACTGGTACCATATTTTTCCAGAGTTCACCGTTTTCGAGATATAACCGAAAAACTGAAACAGGAGATCTCAGGAGGAACCAACTCCAAAACTATTTGCCCGATCTGAAATTTC
This sequence comes from Euschistus heros, assembly GCA_003667255.2. Lineage (NCBI taxonomy): Eukaryota > Metazoa > Arthropoda > Insecta > Hemiptera > Pentatomidae > Euschistus > Euschistus heros. Next base: position 1,079,925 of record RCWM02000348.1, on the reverse strand, counting down.
ATTTTTTTAAAAATAAATTCAATAAATAAATAAATTAAATTTATAAAATAAAATTTTAGAAAAACTTGATTTCGCGGAGAAGTGCGACCCCAGTCAGAGTGCTGAAATGAGGGGTGTAGAGTATGCACTCTACAAATAAAATATGCGACTATTTTTGACTTCACAGCTTCGTTAGGAGTCTTTGGAAGGTAAAGGTGACTTTTCGCCCCTTATTTAGAATGCCAAAACAAAGGTATATGCAAAAATTTAGCTTCATTTCTTTCTTTCCGAGGTGAAATCCTTATTTGAATGGAGTTTTGGTGGAATTTCTCACTGGCAGTTCTATAATAATTTATGATTACGACAAAACGTGCATTACAATTTAAAATTATTGTAGATATTAGAATTCGTCAGATTTCTAATCTGTACAACATAATCAAACCATTATGATCTTGTATCAAATTTTATAACTTTTTGAACTCAACAATTTTTTATGAAATCAGCAAAAGTGCAAAAGCTTTTTTATTTTAATACTAATAAAGTAAGTAATTTTACAATATAGCTCGAACGTTAGTAGTAGTAGGAACTAAAACTTTTATGCAATCCCTCTTTTAAATTAAATGTTCACTCAATACGTACATTTGAGCTCTTTTGAAAAAAAAAATAAATAAATAATAATTCAACACCTTGCAATAAATAATATTCATTATTGTTCATTAAATAGTAAAAAAAAAAGTTTAAATATTCTATGAATCAGAGTTAGTTCTCCTGTTTCAGTTTTTCGATTATATCTTGAAAACGGTGAACTCTGGAAAAATATGGTACCAGTCAAAATTAAAGCTTTGATTTATTTGGTTGTAAATACAAGTAGTGGAAATCAATTGAAGAATTTGATTTTTTTTTTTCTGATTTCTCTCGGCCACATCACATTGTGGGGTTCGTTATGTTTTCTTAGCAAAATATAAAAAATATATCAATAATTTGTATGAAATCGGGTAAAAAGCTCATGAGTTGACATTATTACAGATGCCGGGACTATAGCGGTAGTCAACATGAATCAGAGTCAAACAATATTAATCCCTATACAATCATTGTTTTAAGAACATTTTTGAAAGGGTTGAACATTGTATGTTCTTAGCTGTTTGATCAAAAACTCGGAAACCGCTACTCTTAGCACATTTTCGTTCTATGGATAAAGCAAATCTAATTTGGAACAACTTTAGTTTTATATACTTTTTTTTATTAAATGTGCTTATTTTCGAATTGGAAGTATTCTCTGTTTTGTTTATCTGTTTTAAGAAAAGAATTAGTGTCAGGATTCCAGGTGTGTTTGGGTATGGTTCTTGAAAAAAAAGATAGACAAAACACAGAATACTTCCAATTCGAAAATAAGCCCATTTAATAAAAAAAAGTATATAAAACTAAAGTTGTTGCATATTAGATTTGCTTTATCCATAGAACGAAAATGTGCTAAAAGTGAAATTTCACGTTTCAAGTGAAAATAAAAGTTTACAAATTATTGTAGCTAGGCCTGTTTGTTCCTGATAATTAGTCAGTGAAAAGGGCCAATGTTTCCTATAGATACCGCAATAAAATAAGGATTGCATAAACAAAATGTCATTTTTTTTATTTGGTAATAAATAGACAAATAAAATATTTAATAAATTTATCAAAATATATATTAAAACTTGAATTCAGCTTCTGTCAATTTCGAAGAATTTAATTTAATTGCCTTATTCTTACTTACTTTCTTACTTAAAATGAGAAATTGTTAATAGAATGAATCTAACGACACATAAAAAATAATAATAACTAGAAAACAAAATAATACAATTTTTTTTTGGCTCTTCACAAATCGAGGAATACCTATGTGAGAGACATTTCGGTAAGGAAGAGACCGTTTCAGCCGGTGACGCAATTCCATCTGGTTGTAATCAAAATTCGTATTTTTCACATTACGATCGTAATATGCATGCTATGATTAGTTGGAATGTGTCATTCGTTTTAGAAAACGTTTCTACAACTGACCATAACCTCATATTTTTAAAAATATATATTTAACACCTAATTTTACGTTCTATTTTCTTAATTATTGAATTTATAGAAAAAAAACGCTTTGTAGCGTGAATTCTGTGTTTACCAAATACCCAAAGAATTTTACAGATTGAAAATCGGACATTCCGTTCCGGAGAAATTCCGGAAATAAATTCTACTGTTTCCAGCGCTTGACTGAAAGGGGTACATTTAGCCTTAAGGTTTTTTCGTAATCATATAGTGTTTTTTTTGTATGTGTGTGTATCTTATTTTATGATTATGGATTCTAGGTATAATCAAGGCTTTACTCTGCATGGTAATTTTGATGACAGTTATAATGGAAGACGTGAAAGTCAAACAGAATTTTATCTCCATGAACCACAGCCTTCATCTGGAAGACGAACATGGGGACAACCTTTTACTCCAGATCCAACAACATGGGGAAGGTATTATTGAAATTTATTAAATTTTGTATTATTATCCTAAGTGGTTGATAGTTGAAAAGCTAAGTTTCTGACTTTTAAAACTACAACTATTTACATCAAAAGTTGGATTTATACTAAATAAGCAAATTAATAAAGACAACTTTCTTATAAAAAAAGTTTCTCACAGTGGGCCAAAAAAGTATTGGCACACCACATTTTTTCTAATATCATTGAAATATAAAGGCTATTTGTTTGTTATTTAATTTGTTTAAAAAATAGCATACAAATTTTATTTTTTAGTGGCAATTGATTGAGCTAGTTGAAAACCAACTATAATTAAAAAAATAAAATATGAATTTCAAGAGTCAAAAAAGTATTGGCACAGTCATATAAACTTAGATAATAAATTCTTTATTTGCATTACCACATACTTTAATCCTTTAGGTCGAAAATATACACTAACCAAAATGTATACGATTATTTTACACTATATTTTGGATAGTTCAGTGTTAATAAAATGGGAAAAACACATAAGAATTATGTATAATTATGAATCCGTATGGTTAAATAGCATTTTTGTGGATTTAGTTATTGTAAAATTCCATATAGACTCGATATAAGTTTTAGGACACTTAGGAACATCATAATAAAGAATAATGAGACGGGTTCAGTTGTTAACAAACGGCACTCATGAAGGTAAAGAATGTTTTCTGAAAAGGAAAGAAAAATAGTTCACAATATTATGGCAAAAGCACTCTATTTATGCCTCTTAAATAGCATAACAGATTGCATCAGATTCTGTCACAACTTTTACCTTGAAAACAGTAAAGAACGTGATCCAGTTTTAATTATTGTTGGAGAGTTCAAAGAAAGAAACCATTTGTAATCCCTGTCAATTGAAAAAATGTCCTGTTTGTCATAATTGACATAAAGGGACCATTGGAGTTTTTGGCAAATACAATGTTAAAGCAAATACAATCGTTTTTGCGCTGATAGCCATAAATATGTATGGAGAAAAACAGAGATTATCAAATGAGCAATGTTAGGCCAACAATAAACATGGAGTTAAGAGCATTTAAGTTTGGGATTGCGTGTCGTGAAACTTGAACTTCATTGAATGTATTATGGATGCAGATAAATATGTTAGCATTTTGCACCATAATTTGAACAGCAGTGCTGAAAAGATGGTAAACAGGAACACAAATATCTTCCTGCGAAATAACGACCTGAAGCAGACTACTGATAAAACAGAGGAGTGGTTGTTTTCTAATGTTCGGAGATAAATCAAAACTCCTCCCCAGTCCCCAAATTTAAATCCTATAGAGCACTTATGTATTTTTAAGGCTGCAAAGATAAAAATCTCCCAAATCACAGCTTAAAACTGATTTACAGCAAGCATAGGATAAAATTTAGTCTGAAGTAACCCACTAAGTTGTTTTCTTAATAGTAGGAAGACTTCAAGTCATAATAGTTGCAAATGGTAAGGTAACAAAATATTAAGATGTACATAAAATTCAATATAATATTTATCAAAATAAAAATGTCTGCTCTACCAATACTTTGTTGACCCTTGATATGTATATGTATATATATATATATATATATATATATATATATATATATATATATATATATATATATATATATATATATATATTTTAATTACAGTTTGTTTTCAATTAGCTCAACCAATTGCCACCAAAAATTAAAAGTTGTATGCTACTTTTTAATCAAATTTAGTAACAAACAATTAACCTTTATACAACTAAGATATTAGTAAAAATGTGGGTGCGCCAATACTTTTTTGACCCACTGTATATTGAGATTTATTGCTGGCTTTCCAATATTTTCTTCATAAAGAATCCTATTGTACAGTCAATAACTTTGTAAGTCGAAGTGAGCCCGACAACGTTTATATAATGAATTGTATTCGTTAACTCTAACCAACAATCGCTTAATCGAGGTAAAAGTTTTTCTACACAACTCACCTAACTCTATAAGTCAAATTTCTTGAGGGGGGGGTTTGTTAATTGTTTTATTATTAGCCTTGGCTAACAGGAGTAGAAGCTGATTGATGTTTTGGCTGCTTAGCACACAATCCAGCTTGTGATAGATCGTTGCACCCCTACATATATGCAGAAGAATGTTACAGACTACTTTAAATTATGTAATTTATTAGATAGGTATCTTATTATGTTTTATTTGCTCTAGTATCTCTGTTTCTGTTAATTTTTCTAACAAGGGGACGTTTGCAGTTGTAACTCACAGATTTGAATGCCGATTTGTATGTGGGTAGTAGGGACCTATAATAGTGCAAAACTAGAGTTATAGCCGTGTTATGTATCGATGTAAGAATACTTACTGTCGATATAGGTAAAACACCTGAGGAAGGTTATGTTTTTTACACACATGTTATAATTTTGTACCACATTACGAAAGTGTTAATGTTATAATATAATTGTTATTTTGTGTACTGTAGTATTTTCTTTTATCGAATACATAACAGTGGCGCAGTCTGTAGGACCCATACAGTATTCTTTACGGTACATATAAAAATACATTTATACCAAAATGCCAGAAACGGGAAGAAAAGGAAAAGAGAAGCACGTAGAGGAGGAGGATATAGCGGTACCAAAATATGTGGAAAAAAATTTTACAACAGAATGCCAAGCTACAAGAACAGATGGCAAAAATTCTTGAAAATACACCGCAACAACTTGAAAATAAATGTCAGGCTACAGAAAATTTTAAGGTTAGTGGAATTACTTTTGAAAAATATAATATAGATGAAGATTTCGAAGATTATATTGACAGACTAACTGCTTTTTTAGACCTTCAAAACATTTCGGAACAAAATAAAGTTAATTCATTCATTACATTATTGCCAGCAAAATTATTCTCTCTATTAAAAAGCTTGGTATATCCCGATAAATGTACAAAAAAAAGTTACGACGAATTAGTAAAAATTTTACACGAACACTTAAAGCCGAGGCCATTGATTAAACCAAGTAGGCATGCTTTTCTGAATAGGAAACAACACCAAGGTGAAAACATTTCTCAGTACATGGCCCAACTACGAAAATTAGCTATGCCATGCAAATATCCTGAGAGCATGCTTAACACAATGCTCAGAGACGTTTTCGTTAGTGGGTTACGTTCTAAAACGATTCTAGATAGGTTATTTGAGGAAGACGACCCCAACCTTGATAAGACTGTTCAGATAGCACAAGCTATTGAGTCCGCAGAGAGCAGCTCCAAACTCATACTAAATTCATATGGAGAAGAACCAGAAATCCATAAATTACAACAGAGCCGGAGATTTAAAATTCAAAAAACTCAGACTGCGAGAAATGCGACACCAATTAATAACGATGAAGCAGGTTACCTTTGTTTCAGATGTGGTAAAAAGAATCACTTCGCACGTGAATGTATGGAAAAAAATTTATATAGTACATATTGCCGGAAAACGGGTCATATTAAGAATGTGTGCTTTCGTCAAAGACGTACAGAGAAGCCAGTTAGGGCGGTTCAAGAGGAAGGATACGAAGAAGAATACAATAAAATTGATGAAGAGGTTACACTAGATTTTCTAGATATACATCAGCTAAATCGAGAAAAACAAAAACTTACACCAGGACCTATTTACGTCACTGTTCAAATAAATAACGTTCCTATAAAGATGGAATTAGACACGGGAAGTGCAGTGACTGTTATGAGTGAAGAAGAATACGAGAAAATTAGAGTAAAACCATTAGGAGAAACTAGAGTAAGGTTCAGAAATTTTGGTAATGGTATAATAAGACCACTTGGACAAGTTAGGGTCTCAGCTAGTCATAAAAGCGCAACAAAAGAACTGCCACTTTTTGTGGTGAGAGAAAAGGTTAAAGCGATACTTGGGAGAGACTGGTTGTGTGAATTTTTTCCTGAATACATCAAGGACATACAACAGTGCAATATAACAAATTTTAGAACATCTAAAGAAAAACTGAATAACCTTTTTTCAACTAATGATAAATTGTTCACACCAGGAACTGGAACAGTTAAAGAATTTGAAGTACACTTAGATCTGAAGGAGGGAGTACAACCTATTTTTATGAAACATCGTACAGTACCATATGCCTTGAAAGAACGTGTTGAAAATGAATTAGATCGGCTTGAGATGGAAGGTATAATCTCAAGAGTAAAATTCTCAGAATGGACTACCCCTATAGTGCCTGTAGTCAAACCCAATGGTGATATTCGTATTTGTGCGGATTACTCAAGAACTATAAATACCAAGATTCAAGTGCCCACACACCCCTTGCCTTCGCCAGAAGAGCTCTTCGCAGGATTAGCTGGCTCAAAAATTTATAGTATTTTGGACGTGAAATCGGCCTACTTACATTTAAAAGTAGATATCGAGTCGGCATCATTATTAACAATTAACACACATAAGGGGTTATACCAGTGTCATAGACTCATGTATGGAGTGAGCGCTGCCCTAGCAATATGGCAGAGATTCATTGAAATGGTTTTACAGGGTCTCAGAGGAATTTCAGTTGTCTACGATGACATCTTAATAGTAGCCAATAGCGAAGAGGAAATGATGAATCGCCTCAAGGAAGTGTTTAACAAGCTGGAAGAACATAACCTCACCAAATATTTTTTCAGTCAGGAATGCCGGAATAGTTTTAACCAAATAAAAGAAGAGATTACATCAGAAAGAATTCTCGCTCACTATGACCCTCAACTTCCTCTTATCTTGGCTGTTGATGCATCATCTGTTGGTCTGGGTGCAGTATTGTCTCACCAATACCCTGATAATTCTGAAAGACCTATAGCATTTGCTAGCCGAACGCTATCAGCTTCTGAGAAAAATTACTCTCAAATTTGTAAGGAGGCTCTGGCCATAAAATGGGGAGTACAGAAATTTTTTTACTACTTGTTTGGTGTAGAATTTATATTATATACAGATCACCAACCGTTAGTACACATCTTTGGAGAGAAATCAAAATTACCTTGCATAGCTGCCACTCGACTCATTCATTATGCATTGTTCCTTTAGAATTTCAGGTTTACAATTAAATATAGAGCTATGGGGGACCACGGTAATGCTGATAGTTTATCTCGTCTGCCTCAGTCTTCAGACCAACTTCACACGTTGGATCCCTGCTACTATGTATCAAATTCAACAGCTAGAGCAACTGCCAATTTCATCCAGGGATATAAGCCGTGCAACGAGAGAGGATCCTGAATTAAGACAACTGTTGGAACTACTGCGAAAAGGAGAGTCACTAAAAGGAAAAGATGGGATATTCGACCTACAAGATAACTGCATTATGAAGGGAGCTCAAGTTTACATACCTCGAAAATATCGAACCCAGATATTAGAAGAATTACAGGAATATTTAATTGGGTTGTCTGATAAATTAAATATTCCTAGATTAAATAGATTAAATATTCCTGCCAAGAAAATTTCTAAGTGTAGCTCTTAAAAAATTTTAAATCACTGGTTGGATTGGTCAGGATTTGGAAGAAAAATACTTAAAAATAATAATTTCAACTGAACTGTTGATCTGACAATCTTGAAAACACACGTGCAACTGCAGAGAGATGCTTGCAGCAGTACCAATCTAACGATTTCAATAAAAAAAAAAAAAAATAAAAAAAAAAAAAAAAAAAAAAAAAAAAAAAAAAAAAAAAAAAAATTATATATATACAGATAAGCAAGCCGTGGCGTTATTTCCTTCTCGGCGGGTGTGATTCGTCTCTCCTTGGGGCGCGCCCCTATCCGCAGCACCCATTCAGGACCAAATTTTAAATAGAATTAATCAAAATTACGCAGGCATTGATGACCTTAGGGTTTTATGCCTATAAGCCCACACAAACAAACAACGATTTCAATTTCCCTCCTCCTACTCTCTCTTAATTAAAAATGTCCACTGGTACAACTGTGCTTTAGGTCCAGCACCTTCCCCTATATTACTTGATAAATAAAAAAAACTAGATGTGCTGCGTGCCTGCAAATGGTTTTTTTTTTTAAAGAGTATTAACTGGAGAAGTTTTTAAAATAATTTATATTTGGCTGTTGTGCTTACTTTTTTTTTATTAAACCTAAACTTGAAGTTCATAATTTTTTTTTTTTGCCGTTAACAAGATTTAACGATCTACCGTTTTTTTGGTATTTGTTTTTTGCATCATATCTTTTTTATGTTACATGGACAATGTATTAGTAATTACAGCAAAAATAAACTCTGTTGATATATCAGTAAACAACAGAGTTATAAGGCGTAAATGTTTGGATTTGGTCATTTTTACAAAAAAAAAAAAAAAAAAAAAAAAAAAACTTAAGACAGTATATAGGTAAGTGACCTTAAATAGGTTCAAAATGAACCTCCCTACCCGAGATACCTTTTTGGCCAACGATCTTCCGAACACCCTGTATATATATAAAAGACTATTTAACTGCTTTATCCGTTTTATTTTCAGGATCACGAGAAGTGCCCACATTTCGCAGTTTTATGTGGAGTTAAAGTGGATTATTCCTTCCTACCGTCACCAGTATTTCCTGGCATTCTTACTTTTTCAAACCGTTCAATCCCATCTACCTTACCTTTCTAAACTCCTTCAACTCAAATCCTCAATTCTTACCCGTCAATCAGATTTGCATACTCCTGCTCATTGCTCAGCTACTTTTGACAGATCTTTTGTAATCCGATCCTCTTCTCTCTGGAACTCCATCCCTCCTAACATTTGTCATTCAATTAACCTTTCTACTTTCAAATACCACTTCTTTAACCACCTACTATCCACCCAGATCCTGTCCTCCAAAAACTGTCAATAGCCACTTTTTAGTTGTTATAAACTATACTTATAAACAGTTTATATTCAAGAAATCTTTTTCTTTTTGTAAAAAATTATTATAAATTTTCTGTTACTTTTAATGAATATATTTTTTCTGCTCTTTTTTTATTATTATCATCTCTTACTTTGCTATGAAAATATTATTTTATTTTAAGGCTCTGAAGGCCCTTGATTGTACATTATTTTTTATTCTTAAGGGACTTAAGGTCCCAGAATAAATAAAGAACTTTATTATTATGACTGCCATATGTGCATCTTCTAATTTTTTCAACGAAATTCCTCCATCTTTGAAGGATTGCACTGTCGTTTGAGGTATAAGGCCATTGCATGATATTATTACTGGCAGGATTGAAATCTTTTGAAGGTTGTAAATAGTCTTCAACTCACCAGCTAGTTCTTGGTACCTGCATATTTTCGTGGAGATGGTCTTTTGTATGTTGTCATCTACTGGTATTGCAATCTCAAATATCTTTGCTTCCTTTTTTTTCCAGATCCATTACTAATATATCAGGTTTGTTGTGGAGAACCGTATGGTCCGTTATTATTTGCTCGTCCCAAAATAGTTTATACCTCCCTGACGTCATTATTCTTATTGGCCTATATTTGTAATAAGGAACCATTTCTTTTATCATTCCATACATCTTTCCAAGTTCTTGATGTAGGATTCCTGCTACATGATTATGTCTGCGAAGGTACTCTGTACCTGCAAGACCAGTACATCCAGATGCCAGGTGTTGTATTGATTCCGGACTTTGTTTACAAAGGCGGCATTTTTCTGAGATATTTTCTCCGCAAATTCGTCTCCTGTAAACATTGGTAGGAATCGATTGGTCCTGTATCGCCATTATGAACCCTTCAGTTTCAGGGAACAGTTTCCCATTTGCCAGCCATTTGGTAGACGATTCCAAATTTATGGTTTCTTCCATAAGTGAAAAATAATATCTACCATGGAGCGGTTTTGATTTCCATTCTTCTATTACTGCTTGGATTGTTGGTTCTTCTTTATCGTGATCCCTTGCCAAGCTGAGAGCTATATGGTCTCGATCCATAACTCTAATTGCTCTGAATTTAAGTGATTGATGTGTGCTGAAATAATTTCTTAGGTCATTCTCAATACGTCTGCACATCCCATGAGCATTCAAGAGTCCCCTGCCACCTTGCTTCCTGGGAAATGTAAAGTCTGCTAACTGAGGATTTTGGGTGTCGTTTTCTTGTACGGACCATTTCCACTCTTACATACCTGTCAATGGCCTGCAGGTCTGTATCTGACCACTTAAGAACACCAAAACTACAGATTAACGCGGGAAGGGCCCATGTATTTATAGCTTTTATTATGTCACCACCAGACAGTTGTGTGTTGAGGAGGTATTTAATCCTTCTTTTAAATTTTTCTTCAAACCGTTCCCTAGCGTTTTTTTTTTAACTTCAGAAGCTCTATTAGACCCAAATATTTGTACTCATCGTCTTCAGATAAATTGGTTATCCTAGTATTATTAGATAGCCCTATACCTTCACTTTCTTTTAGTTCGCCACGTACAGCTTTTAATGTAGCACATTTCTCAAGACCGAATGTCATTTTTATATCATTACTGAATCCTACAACCAATTCCAGTAATGTTTCATGTCTCTCTCATTTGTGGCATACAATTTCAAATCATCCATATAGAAACTGTGGGAGATGACGGGTCCAGTTTTTACATTTAAAGGATATCCTTTTTTTGAAGAATTTAGTAATTCACTGAGAGGATTGAGTGCTAAACAGAACCATGTTGGACTCAAAGAGTCTCCTTGATATATTCCTCTTTTTATTTTTATTGGGCCTTCGAGGATATTCCCATTGGTTTGCTTTATACTGAGAATAACGCTCCAGTTATCCATCAGTCTGGAAAGTAAGTCAATGACAGCATTATTTATTTTATATATCCGCAGCGTTTCCTTTAGCCAACTATGCGGAACAGAATCATATGCTTTTTGGTAATCTATCCACGACATGAAAACATTTCTTGTTTTTTTACTGCTTGTGCTGCTATGAACGAGTCAAGAACTAGGAGTTCCTTGCAGCCTTTTGTATTAGATTTGTTTCCAAGTTGTTGTTCGGCCATCAGGTTATTTCTGTTAATGTGTTCCATGATCTTATTGTTTATTATCCGAGTTAGAAGCTTATAAACTCCATTGAGGCAGGTGATAGGTCTATAGTCCTTAGGATCTGGATTAGTATTATTATTCTTTGGCAGTAAATAAGTAATGCCTTGAGAAAAGTCACTTGAAGGAGCTTCTTTTCCCTCCAAAAGACGCTGATAGTAAGCTGCCAGGACTCTATGAGTGCTTTTAAAATTTTTTAACCAATAATTTTGTATCTTATCTAGGCCTGGGGACTTCCAGTTTTGCATTGTTTTTACCGCTTGCACTACATCCTCTATAGTAATAAGTGTAGGTTCCATACTGGGTACATTATCCATTTTCTTATGAACCTCAGAAATCCAAAAAGCTTTATGATTATGATTTTTAGCTTTTTCCCATATAGCTTTCCAAAATTCACCCATATTTTCAGCTTTTGGTGGTACCTGCCTGAGAGTTTTCTTTTCTAGTGATCTATAAAATGCTTTTTCATTCGCTTTAAATAACTTGTTTTGGTTCTTTCTTTTCATAGATCCTTTGTACCTTCGTAACCGGCATGCTAATGCAGCCAATCTTTGCTTCTGCTTGTCCATATATATGCTTAGTTGTTGTTGCATTTCATCTTTTTGAATAGGTCCAATATAAAGAACTATTAGCTCATCGATTTTTACCTTCAGCTTCTTTGACGCATTACTAGGGTCATTTAGGTAATTTGTTAAAATTCCAAGTCGTCTTCTAGTTTCTTCTATTTTTCTTGTTATTCTAATTTCCCAAGCTGGTATCTTATTTTCAGGGCTTTTATCAGTTCTTTTAATATTTGTCTCTTTCGTTTTTTTATGCTTAGCTCTTTTTTATTACCGTTTTTGCAGCTATGTATATATAATGACAAATTTTATCCATTTCTGGCGTTAAAACTGTTTGAAGAATGTTGTCAATTAACTGGATTTTAACGGTTTTTTTCCATATGGCACTTTTACGAGCAAGGGCGGTCTTTGAGTTTTTAATTATTTTTTTTATTTGTTTTAACACCTAGTGGTAGCAAACATTCTGGGGACCAAGCACTGGTCAACCATGAATGTTTATTGGAATTTAAAAATTTCCGAACTATTGTTGTAGTTCCCAACAATGCTGCTTGTTGCATTTTTTGTAGCACTGTTTTTGGCAGCTCCAACTTCTCTATTGAACAAATTGTGTCTTTCGGAATCAGTCCATTGCAAGATATAATCATGGGCAAGACACTGCACTTATCGAGTCTATATAGTTGTTTCAGTTCTTCTGCCAGCTCCTGGTATTTCCTCTTCTTCTCAGCTAAAACTCGGAACATATTGTCATCTGATGGCACACCGATTTCAATAATAAAAGCTGATTTCCCTACTTTGTTTATGATCACTATATCCGGCCTGTTGTTTATGATCGTATGATCAGTAATTATCGGGTGATCCCAAAATATCTTTATCCCTTTTTTCCGAAATTATGGGTTGTGGATGATAATGATAGTAGGGACAACTCTTATCCAACAGCTTCAGCTTGAGGGCCATAGCTTGATGCACAACCTTGGCTACATTGTTATGCCTTTGGAGATATTCCTTGCCAGCCAGTACTTTGCATCCAGAAGTTACATGCTGGATCGATTCAACGGCATTTTTGCAAAGGCGACATTGATCATCTATGGTCTCCCCACATATATGCTTCCTGTATGCTTTTGTTGCGATAACTTGATCCTGGATAGCTAAAAGGAATCCCTCGGTTTCCGGGAAGATGTTGCCATATTTCATCCATGTTAGGGATGCTTCGATATCCACTCCCTCGTCCGTTAGAGAATGATAAAATCTTCCATGCAGGGCTTTATTTTTCCAGGAATCAGTCCAGGTGGCGTCAGTAACAATTTCTGGGGTGGCTCCTGTTAACAAATTGAGGGCGGTATAATTATTATCTAACGACCCCAATCAGGGATAGTAAAGACGAGTCACTAGATAGCACATAGTTGCGAATATTGTTTTCCTCCATTCGACATGCTTTCAACAGACTAGTCAGCCCGCGTCCTCCAATCTTTCTAGGAAGATACAGCCTGGGCACTGAGGACTTGGGGTGCCGTTTTTCTGCAAAGCACCATTTGGACTCTTGCGTAGCGATCCAAAGCCTCAAGATCTGTAGTGCTCCATTTTAAAACTCCAAAGGAGTAAGCTAGAATTGGTACAGCCCAAGTATTAAATGCACTAACCAAGTTTCCACCGGATAAATAGCTTTTAAATATTTTCTTTACTCGGTATTTAAACTGATCTTCAAAATATTTCTTTATATCCGGCTTAAACTTCAACAGCTGATGCATCCCTAAATATTTGTATGAATCTTGGTCTTGGAGTTGCCGAATGGGTTCGTCTTTCGGGATCTGTATATTTACTGTCTTGCTTTCTTTTCCTCGTTTATGATTAGTAAAGCACATTTTTCGATTCCAAGCTCCATTCCAAATATCTTCGCTGTATGTTTTTTACCGTTTCTAGCAGGGAAGTCAACTCATTCTCATTCTTTGCATATATTTTAAGATCATCCATGTAAAAAGAATGAGTGATCTTGTTGTCTCTGCTGATGGCATATCCCTTCCTAGTCTCGTTCAACAATCTGCTGAGTGGGTTAAGGGCTAAACAAAACCAAAGCGGGCTGAGAGAATCTCCTTGAAAGATACCCCGCTTTATAAAAATCGGGTCACTAAACTTGGCACCACTAACCGTTTGGACACAGATGTTGACCTTCCAAGTAGGCATTAGGCGTTCCAATAGATCTGTTATACTGGGGTCAACTTTGTATATTTTCAGAACAGCTAGAAGCCAATCGTGTGGCATTGAATCAAATGCCTTGCGATAGTCGATCCAAGCTATTGCTATATTCCGAAACTTTTTAGAAACTTGCGAGGCTATAAAACTGTCTATAAGAAGAAGTTCCTTGCATCCTCTAGATCCTTTCTTATTCCCCAGCTGCTCTGGGGCCATGGTCCTGTTTTGAATGAGGTGCTGATCTATTTTGCAGCTTACTATTGAAGTTAATAGTTTATAGACCGTATTAAGACAAGTGATCGGTCTGTAGTCGCTGGGCCCTGGCGTTCCTTTACTGCCTTTTAGTTTGAGGTATGTAATACCAGTACAAAAGTCTGGTGGCACCTCAGTAACTCCTGTCAGGAGATCCTGAAAGCACTTTGCTAATATTGCGTGAACACTGGTGAAATTTTGAACCAATAGTTTTGTAGCTTATCTGGGCCTGGGGATTTCCAGTTTCTCATTTGTTTTTTAGTGCCTTTGTGACATCCTCTCCAACTATACTGGTAGCAGCACTGTTTGGGTGGTGTGAGACACTGTCAGCTGTATTTTTTCAGCCAATAGGCATCCTTTTTGTAATTTTTTTTCACTTTCCCAAATCCCTTTCCAGTATTTATAAACTTCATTGATATTTGGGGAGATGTCTGGTTTAGCGCTCTTCTCAGAACCCAATTGCCTATAAAACCTCCGTTCATTTAATAGGAATGTGCGATTTTGCCTTCTCCCGATCGTCTGCTTCCACGTACCTTCTCATTCTGTTAGCGTATACAGCCAATTTTTGTTTTAGGTTCTCCATGTAGATCTTAAAGTTTTCATTAAGTTGGTAGCAATCTGTGCATCTTTAATATCCAGAACCACAATTTCATCGATTTTTTTCTTTAATTTCGTTGAGGATTTTTCAGGGTTTTGGAGATAATTGGTAATAACACCAATTTTCTTACGCAGGTTCTCAATTCTTTTCCTGATTCTTGTTTTCCATGATGGTTCAGCAATAGCATTTGGCTTTGCGAGTTTTCGCTTTGTTGGAACTTCTTTTATTATGCCAAGTTCAATTCCCACTATGCGTGCTCCTATATATACCCAGTGACATACCTGCTCCAATGAGGCTCCTGGTGTAACAAATGCAGAGAGTTTCTGTATTGACAGTCTTAACAGTCCTTTAATGTCAATCTGGAATATGGAACTTTTGGGATCTGAGGTCTATAATTCAATGGGATGCCTTCATAACAGATATGCTCTTTTATTATTTTGTCACGCAGCTCACTAGCTGGCTCTTCTTCTGTGTTTGAAGATTATTATTATTATTATTATTATTATTATTATTATTATTATATAAATAAAACGACCCCTATATAAATTATAGGGTTACTATGGGAGGGAAAAAAATACAATGTATAATATATTTATTGTTATGGAATTAATTAATTATAAAAAAATTATATTAAAAAAATGATGATTTATTTTAATAATTATGATTCATAATTAATTCAAGTTATTTTTATTCAAATCTGAGGGATTTACATGGTTCGAACTTTTCAGTTCGAGATTCAACCCAAAGATAAAATTTATTACAAGAAAAATATTAACACAGTTATACACATCTAATATTAAAAACAGATACATTTTATAATTACCATACCTTTTTTATTTTTTACTATAACGCTGTCATTGTTTATGAGTTCCAACTCCAATTATGTTGGTGAACTTATTCGTGTTCACGTTTTATTCTTCCTTCTATTCCTTCCTTTCTTCACTTCAGCCTCTTATTGGCCTTTCTATTATAATATTAAAACGCTAAGATGCCACATTATCAAGTCTAATAAAGTATTTTTGATGCATTATGCTTATTGGACTAGGAGACAGGAGCATGCCGACTAAACAGCATGTTGACACACGAGCAAGTGACTAGAGAATGTAAACAGTGTTCTAGAACTTAGCAGCCTTTCTCTTTTCCCATTTAAGGGACTTACCAGTACAAATTAAATACAATCCAACTTTTATAATCATTTGCAATTAAATAATATATTATGTTTGAAACATAAATAACACATTTTCAAATCTTTAAGTTAAAACATTAGCATTTATTAATAAGTTTGATAAATGATGACTCGAAAAATTGAATGGATGGCAAATTTTCACCGGTGCCAATTTTCAAATTTAAACCTGTTCTTAAATTTATAATTTATCCTAAATATCATTATTTTATATATATAGGAAAAAATATTTTTTGTGAACTCGATATCTCAAAAATTTGTTATCTCCATAAAGAAAAATTGATAACTCAAAGTAATACTTGTGTCGTCTAGTTGCAAAACCAGCCAACTCCTCAATTTTGAGAATTATGTTTTTTCTGTTTTCTGAGTCCTAAGATACATTTTCCACCAATTGGAAGCAAGAAACCTCGCAAAAACCCGTCAAATCCTTGTTTAACCTGCGTTTGAAAATCACTGTGTGCTGCAAAACCGGCCAAATCCTTCCGTCAGTGGGTTTCAAAATCGGCCATCTCCACATCTGCTAGATCACACTGTAGTTCCAGATCAAGAAGACCTCTTATCAGGCAACTATTAGCCTGCTTCTGCTTTTCCTGTAGTTAACATTTATGTTTTCATTGTTCAGGGCACTTTGTTTTCGATCTTTTTGGAGAAGTTTGTAGAAGAAGTTCCAGCTAATTTAGCTAGAAAGAGACAAAGAGACCCTGCAACATGGAGAAGAAACAAACCCCTCCAGATCGGGTTTTTACCCAAATTGAGAAGAAGTTGAGGAAAATCGAGGCTCGTTCATCCTTCAGAGTTCTCTCGGAAAGTGGAAGTGTTCAAGCCAGGAAGAGATTACACAAATCTTGATTGGAAGAATCCGAGTAATTCCCTCGTCAAAACCCCTCCACTACGGTACTTCAAAGTCACCCCAACTAAGAGATTTTTCATAACTAAACAAAATAATAAGGTAGCTAGTTCGAGGGGAGGTTTTCTACAGATCGTTTGATTTTTTTCAAGAAATCTTGCTGCTCAAGAAGGAGAAGCAGAAAAGTAGATAAGAGGGATGAAGAAGAATATCAGGAAGAAATGTGTAAGCGTGTTGAAGACGATAATGCCGCATGAGAACAAGTTTCTGAATGTTTATATTTTTCTAAATTAAGTTTTTTGGAACACCACAACATTTCAGAGTTTAATTTTTTCAAATAATATTCATGTATAAAAGAAAGTTTTGTTCATTTGCATCCCAAAAACCCAAAATTTACATTAAATTTAGTGAGTTTTGAGTTCTAATTCGTTGCAAAACCGGCCAACTCCATAATGAGTAGCAAAAGTGGCCAAATCCAAAATATAAAATTGAGTAACTAACCCCCTCCACTTGCCCTTTCCATTTCTAAAAGTGCTTTCAAACACACTACCCCTGTGCCTCTAAAAACCGAAGAGATTTTGTTCCTACTTTGTTTTGGCATGATGTAACAGAAAATCAGCTTTCCTGAAAAATTTTGTTTTTTGGAGATGGCCGGTTTTGCAACTAGACGACACACTTGTACTACTACAAAACTGGACTGTTTTAACTTTTTAAAACAATGGGAATTGATTAATATTAACATTACTTTCAAATTTTTTATATTTTGTAGACGGGAACCAGTTTCTCTGGATAGCTCTCCAAAACAAAATGGTGAATTGCCAATTCCCCCTCCACGTCTTAATCATGCACCTCTTCCGACACCACCAGTTGATGATATGGAACCTCAGAGTATATCATTTATTGGTTTGTAGTTTATTTATATGGAGGACAAATTCTTTTAATAACCATGTGTACTAATTATTATAACATTTATTGTTTAGGTTCTGGTGAAGATAGTGAACAATTAAACAGTGGGTTAAGCAAATTAAATATTACTTCTGGTAGTCGAACTTATCGAATACCTTCTCCGACCCGAACAGCTCGAAATTCATTTCAGAGGAATCCCAATGAAAAACAAGAACAAGGATTTTATATTTCTTTTGATGAAGAATCTGGGCCTAAAAGACCTAAACCTCCTCTCCGTGCTAAAAGAGGTTCTCCGAAAAAGGTATGTTTAAATATTCCAACTTCGTACTTATTCAGATTTGCATATTCATTAATCAACCTGTTAGCGTATGTCCATTCTATTCTGGTTCTACTCCTTTCTTCTTTTTTTTTATATAAATAAAATTCGCTATTGT
Source organism: Euschistus heros (assembly GCA_003667255.2). NCBI lineage: Eukaryota > Metazoa > Arthropoda > Insecta > Hemiptera > Pentatomidae > Euschistus > Euschistus heros. Next base: position 1,061,535 of record RCWM02000348.1, on the reverse strand, counting down.
TTATCCATTTGTTCATCAGTGGCTTTCCATATCATTCTCCTATTGAAGGTAAATCCTAGGTATTGTCCTTTACCCATTTGTGGAGTTGGGAAATGGTCAAGCTAAACAAGATGGATATTTTCAAATCTTAATTAAACCTAATTTTGGCCGATTTAGTCATATCTTCCAAATTTGCACATGTTATACCTATTGTTAGTGGTTTGGTAAGTTCAGTGATACATTTATAGAATTTTGGTGTCTTGTAATGATAGCCATGTCATTTATGATAATAAGGTTTTCAGGACTTTTGGGAATATTCATTTATATATAGTAGTGGCATGAGTGTTAATTGCCATGGCATATAATTAATCATATGAGTATATGAGGTACACCAGCTAGAATCGGGCTAACCAAAGAAAGCCCTGAGCCATGCTGAACAGAGAAAAATCTGTCCAAGAGGAAGCACTGAAGAGTAAGGTAATAGATAGGCAGTAGAAGAGTCTTAAGGCTTAAAGCAATGATCTGTGTGCCAGACTTCGTCAAATATCCAGAAACATTCTGGTTGTATTTAATTTAGACTCTTGTTCTTTTAAAATATAGTCTCAATCAGTTTAGTTGTGTGTAATTTACTAAATTTGAATTGATGGTCAAGAATTATTTTATTGTAAAATGAAAACGAGACTTCAAATGATCGGTGTATTGAAATTTCCCACTGGAGATGTACGGAATGAATATAGTGATAAAAAAAACAATAGAAATTGATGTCCTTTTCCATAAATTATTAAGAAAGGAGAAAAAAAAGTTGAACTTTACTGTAAACTAAGCTTTTCTTAATTTCCTGTTCTTGTTTTGTACCAATCATTTCTTGTAACTTTCATTTCCTACCAAACCCTAATTCATAAGGTTCCAGGCATATAATAAATAATCCATTGTATTTGTGAGATTGGAAATCACAAAGAAAGTAAATTATCGAATCATATTCGTTTGTGAATAGTTCAGGTAAATGTGGAAAACTAATAAAATAAATTTTTTGATCCTAATGATTACTTTACACTTTGAATTCCGTTGTTCAAAAATAATGATTTGTGAAATTAATTACATAATGTAGTCATATGTAAAATTTGTATTAATTTCAATTATCATTTCTGGTCGGTTTATTATTATTTTTTTTTAATTATCACCTGGGCTTGAAAATGTTAATAATTTTCACAGGAACTTTAACTGTGCTTCAATAGGATTTTATTTACTTTTTTTTTTCTTTTACTATTTATAGAAGTTGATATATTGCTGCTATTTTGATTAATATTTCCCACATAGGTTCGTACTTAAAATATTATTTATGTTCTAAAATGTATAGCAAATTTTGTTTGCCTTTAGTCTGTTGGTTTTTCCTCTCTTTCGGAGATGATAGAATGAAGTAGCAGATGACCCTGCCCCTCCCCATTACCTGCAACAGCAGGTATCTTACTAATCTATCAACCGCTATTCTTATATCATGTTGTTCAGATTACGATCAATATCTTAAACCGAAAATCAATCTTTTTTCATAAATGTGTTCGATTAACTTATGGCTAAGTGCCTGTTAGCAGATTTTTTTTTTTATAATTCAATAATTCACAAGAACATAGCATGAATTTAATGAAGTTTTTGTTACCAAATCTGTTCACAGATCAAATATTGATCATTCTGTTTACAAATGAGAGCAAAAATAAATTTGCCTCTGAAGTGCTGCCATCTCTTGATAAAAATTCTTACTAAAATTCGGAATATTTAGCCTTAACCCATGAATCATATTAAGTAATTGTATAGAACTGTTATAAATCAGTTATGTAAGTTGTGTAATACTTCTTCTCATACTTGAACATGTTTGCTGATACTGATGTGAGGAGGGGTTCTTTGTGGAGGGAACTCAAGCATTCCTGGAAATGCTTGTGTTGCCCTAATTAGAACTGATTTATCAAACTGTGTTGAGCCCTGAGGCCTTTTTATGTGTGACAGCCTCTGTAGTTTGCCGGGTGTTGCAACCACAATTTGCAAGTGTTGCAGGTTTGTCTCTGGTTTTAGTACAGGAGCTGGTTTTATCATGGTATTACACTCTTGATCATCGCTGGTTACTGTATGTTTTGATGTGTCCTTGTTGCTGACATTGTATACCTTGTGGAATTTTTTTTTTTTTTGTGTGTGGTTCCCCAATTTTTATGCATGAGTAATAAATGTAGTCAACCTTAAATGTATCTTTGTTGTAGCTACTAATAACATATGCAAATCTTTTTAAATCTTGATGAAATAACATTAATGATATTTGTGGCTTCATAACCTAATTCTTTTAATTCATCTTTGATAATGTTAACGTATGTCAAGAAGTGTAGGTTTTTATTAGAATTCATTGTAGGTCTGTTATAACAGTAAAAACAATTCTGTCTGTCCTTAGAAAGCTGGAAAGTATGAAAACTTGTACCTTCTGGTTGTAGGCTTGAGTTAAGTTTTGTACATATTTTGGGTGACCCTGGATACAAGGTCATTTTAATTGTTGATTTTAATAGGGCTTATAAAAAAAAAATGTCCGTTTTATCAAATTCCAGAGTTCAAAAGTCTGTAAATATCTCAATGCTATTTATTATTTACCAATACTTAATAATCCCTTTTGAGCATTCTCTAAGCTTGTTTCTAACACTGGACTTCTTAAAAAAAAACCCTCAGTCCAGTTACTTATTTCAAAGAAGAAACATGAGTGTCCTACCAAATTCTCGTAATTTTAAAACATTACTGGAAAAAAAATTTCACAGCTCCTGAAGCAACTCGTGAAATTATTAACTATGAAGGGGAAGGTGTCCTTGAAGAGCGCACTGCACGGCGTTGGTTTGAAAAATTTAGAAGTGGAGATACGACGTTGGAAAGGAAGAAGGGCTCCGGGCGGCCATTAATGGATATTGATGAGGTTCTGAAGGAAGCTGTTGAGTCAACAGTACTCGCGAACTTGCCAGGGAGAGTGGTGTGTCGAAAGATACTGTTAGTTGCCATCTAAAGTGACCTGAAGAGGTTTGAAGAAATTTTTTTTTTTAACATTAAAACAGTATGTTCATTCCCTACTTGTCACATCCGGTGGTTCATCTATACATTCAGTATATGTTAGTTCCCATTTTTTGTTTTATTTTATATGAACCTTCAAATTTCTTTGAAATTGTAATTATAATAGAATCACATTGGTATAATACTCTTCCAACAGCTAAATCAGAAGCATCACATTGTAAAAAGAATTCTTTCTTGATATTTGGGTAATTTAAGTTAACATAATTACACATTTCTTTCTTTAATCTGATGAAGGCTCTTCCTTATTCCTTCTTCCACTTCCAATGTGTATTGATTCTTGTATTGTCTGTCAAGGGTACAGACAATTCAGAGAATTTAGATGTAAAATGATAGTAAAAATGTACCATGGCCAAAAATGATTGTATTTCTTTTTTATTTTAGGCTGTTTGAAATTGCTTATAACCATTGTTTTATCTGGGTCCTTGGTTACACTCTCTCTTCTTACAATCTGTCCCATGAATTTAATTGGAGTTCGTATAAACTTGCATTTTTTTAAATTTAATGTTACTCCCATCTTAAGCAAATTTTCAAACATTATTTCCAAATGTGACATATTGTCATTGAAAGTTTCTGAACAAATTATATCATCCACATAATTTTTTATATTGTTTTCATATCCTATGGGTATCACAGATGTAATGGCTTTGATAAATATAATATAGAGTTAATCAAACCAAAAGGTACCCGTGTAAATTGGTATACATTATTTCCAAATTTAAAGACAGTGTAAATTCTATAAATAGGGTGGATTTAATTGCAAAAAACTGCTCCGCAATACAAAATATTGGTCCTTACATCCTTCATTGGTGAGCACCAACTGGTACTTATCTTGCACAATCCATTTTTTTCTATATTATCTACTCTGATCTTCATTCTATTTAATTTATCTTCATGATAATTTTTAAATTATTTTAATATATTTTCATTTTCCTCAATTTTTTTTATTCTAAATCATTTCAATTTCCTTCTTCACTTATCTCAACTTTTCATCTACTTATCTTTCATCTTCCTTTCTATATTCTTCCACTTTTATTAACATTTTGTTTTCAACTTCTTCAAATTTTTTAATACTTTCTATCTTATCTTCCCTTCTATTGGCTTCCATTTTGACAAACATATTTTTGATTTCTTCCATTAACTTCCTGGTTGCTTCTATTATCATTTTAAGAATTTCATTATCACTTGTCTTCTGGGGAATCGATTCCGGAACTACTCCTATTATTTTATTTACTTCCTTCTGGTTATATTCAAGCATGTTTCCTGATGCTGTTATTTCTTTTGATTCATTTTCCATCGTTTAATTGTATAATACAGACTTTTGTTAGGATACAAGGTTAATACATACATCTATCTATATGTATATTTTTTATAAATCGTGTCCCTGTTCACAGCGACATTATGTAAGGATTTTTTTTTTATTTTATATGAAAGAATGTGAATAGAAAATTTATTTTTAATTAGTCCGGGCGCCGTTTTACAATGAATGAAAAATGGTTTTGTATATCACAAAAAAAAAAAAATTTAAAAATACAGCTTTAATTTAATACTAGTATTTCAAAGATTGACATAAAAAAAACACAAACAATTTATTTTCTTAATACTTGAAATTCAAGTAATTCCCCTGATTAGGGACTTTTTTATACAAAAGGAGCAAACATACCTTAACTTTGTAAACAAAACAAAAACAAAAGGTTTAATTGTCTTGATAAATGATTCACCACTCTTCTTACTGGATAATTTCTGGATCACTCCTTTAGATTTCCGAATCAAAATAAAATATTCATCAATAATAGAAGAGATGATGTGATGTTTCAAAATGCGAGAGATGAGAGAAAGATGGTGTGTGTTGCCTCATAGTTCCAAAATCAGAGAGAGCCACAGTGTAAACTTCTCGGCTCATAAGCATATCTCACTAAAAAGAGAGCGTTGTTGATTTCATCGGAATCAGGAGGCAAAGTGAGCTAAAAAGACGCCATCCCAAGCGTCCTTTCAAAAAAAACGGTTAACAGGCCAAATCTGCTTCATCATGGCCTTCATATTTATTACGTCTTAACTTACAATAACTATATAAAATTCACATTATACAATAAATTAACATTTTAAAAATCCTATATCATCCTAATTTTAACATATCTTAATTTTAAATGGATAAAGCAAAATCAACGTAAACAATTAGATCGGCGGACGAACTCGCGCTGGCGCCAAATTTCAAAACTGAAATTCTTTTAAATTACAATTTATCTCGATCTCCGGAAATATCATACATTCGGGTCCACTTCAGAATAAAAAAATTTTTGAAGAAACCATTTTTTTTTTTTAAAACTATTCTCTAATTCCAATTTTGGATCAATCATAAACCTCCTTAGTATACTATTTACAAAAATGTTATTAATGTGTCAAGATGTCAAAACAAAATAATACTTAAATTAGATCAACTTAGTAATAATTTAGTGATTCTACTACTTCTCTATTTGAAATATTCTTCATTTCCATTACAAACCATGAATTCTTTAGATGGCGTTATAAACACCAACAAACTTTAAATTAACAATAATAGTAAAAATTGAAAAAACAAAAACACAAAGGAAAAAAACCTAAACTAAAATTCTCACAATAAATGTTCTAATAATAGGGGTCCCAAACACTTTTGACATTAATTTAATAATTTGATAATTTGACTGAAAACTCAATAGAAATATTTGAAAACTTTCAAAGATTTAAAAAACTTAATTAAACCTTGTATGAAACATTCCGTAATAGTTCCTTTACTTTATAATAAAAATGGTTATTTTCATAAAATGATTGCCTAAAATTGTTACCAAATTTCCAATCAACACTTTTAAATATTATAATTCTAGTCTTGAACTTCACCCGCATGGTAAGTGCGTACATCAATGGGAGTCTGTCTGGTTATTTTCATTATTGAAGTAGTAGCCGCCTCCAGAATTTCTTCTTATAATAACTTAGATAATTTATTTTTTCGTATTTTCCAAAATATAACTTGGGTCTTCTCTATTAAAATTTACAATTATATACTTCTTTTTTAAACAAATCTTTTCTTTTTGTTTTCGCGGATGGCTTATAATGTATGTGATTATACTGATATGATTTATACTACTCGGTTAAGCTTCTTGTTCATGTTTGTTTCTCAGCTTATTATAATCTGAACCAGTTACCTTTTTTTAACCTTCTAAAAAACTTTTTAACTCTTCTTCCTGCTCTAAGTATTATTTGTCTTATTTCTAATATTTTATATATCTTTATCTGATTTTCCTTTGTCATTGGTTCACCATTTTTCTTCAATTAATTGCTTAGTTTGCTTTGTGGGTTCTTCTTTAGTGTTCTTAAACTGACCACAATCTGTTATGTTTTCTTCAACTTTAGTTGATTCTTCATATCTCTTGGTTATTTACAGGTTTTATTTTTATTTTCAATTTCCGGTATCTATTTTTAGGTAACATCCTTCTGTAGGACTTAAATGTTCTTCTCATATTGTCATTAATATTGCTCCGACAACTCACACTATCACTTTCAAATGATTTGTAATGTGAATTAGTTTTCACTACTTTTCATTGTCAAATTTTATATTTTAAATGAGTTTGAATCTATTAGTTTTTCAGGATATATGAATTGATTCTATTCTATCAGACTATATCCAAATTCCTTTCTCAGAGTCCCTACTTCCTGTAATTAAACTTTGTTGGTTATCAATTACTTCCTTATGCAAAGCATTCACTTTATCTTTTTGGGTGTTAAATTTTTCATTTATTTCTTCGGACCTGTATCTATCGTTGGAATTGGCTCTGTACTTTTAATATGCTGTTCCATTTTTTTTATTAATACTACCTACGGACTATTTACACAATTCACTTTCAACATTTGATATTTGCAACATTTATTTCATCAATTTTAGTGTTAATTAATTTATTTAATTCATTGTTCACATCAACAGTAGTATGCTCTAATTGTCATATTAAATTTAGTTGATGGTTTATCCCAATTGGAAATTAATGTCAGCAAAAGTGTGCCTTTAAATTCAGCAGATTGTTTATCACTTTAGCGGATGCTTCCTTATATTACGGCAGATTGTATTGATTTTAATTGTTCCTTAAAATTCAGCAGATTGTTTATCAAATTAGTTAACAATTAAAGACTTAAAAAAATTTGTGGTTACATATAATGGGGTTTTTTGTTGAAACGTATTTATCGGAATTAAACATTTGTTGGTTGTTTCAGTCAAATCATTGTTTAATTGATCAGAATCAAATCTATTTTCTAAATTTTACCACATCAAAAATCAGAAACCTCCCCCCCAAACCCTTTTTGTTATACAGTTTACTAACACGCTCATCAGTGACTTTGAAAGTTGACTTACACGTACATTCCACTTTTTTAACATTAGTTTACGTTCAACTTAAATAAATATGCTAAATTGGTTAAAACCCAGAAGAATCTGTCTTTATAAAATACAAAAATCATAAATTTGTTGACCACACTAAAAAAGTATACTAAAAAACCTTGAGGTCAAAAATACTAAGAAAAAGTCCTTTTGGAAGGGGCGCCATTTGTTATGTTTATTTTTGTTGTTTAAGGGATTAGTTTCCTTTAATTTCTATTATTTTTGAGTTAAATTTAATTGGTAAATAAAATTTTGATTTCGGGAAATAGGCAAGGGTTCAGCTTTTCAAAGATAAACGGATTTTGACTCACGAATATATCTTTTCAAATATAAGAAATAAAAAACATTTTTCCAATATATTACATTTTTTAATTTACGTGGTTTATAATTACAAATACTTTCTGTCTTCTCAATGGTGACTGTAGGTTCTCACAACCCAAATATTATAAAAAGCATTCAACTCCTCTTTATTAATAGTAAAAACATGTGAAATGGAAACAGAAAAAAGTCTGATGATGGGACCTTGTTTTCCGAAACATGTCACATGTTTTTACTATTAATAAAGAGGAGTTGAATGCTTTTTATAATACTATTATTGATGAATATATGTAACTCCTTCATTGAAGAATTTATAAAATATTCATCATATCACAAAACACACTGAACTGTACACCATGTGGCCCTACACTTTCTGTTCCCTCCTAAAAACTGTTTCTCCCACTCTATTCTATGTTATTATATTAAAAAGGCATAACTCCCCATTTGCTTTATTCATTTAAATGAAACATTTAAACTATTCTATGTATTACCAACTAAATTTATTGAATAAAATATTTTTTAACAAACTTCACAAATTACACTTTTTTCAGATGTTATCCAATACAACTTACACTATTCTCAATTACAATTATATATATATAAAAACTAAAAACAAAATAAAATAAATGTACATACAAAACATAATGAGATTAATATAAACAACAGTTAACTCTATTATATGTAACCATTTTTCATTCTTTAATCAATTTTAAGTTATTAAATAAGTTTTCTTAAATTTATTTAAAATTTCCATGTGAATATGGACAAAATTTTAAACCCCTTACAGTTTGGACTCCTGCCTCACCCACCATATAGTCCAGACCTCGCACATTCGGATTGCTACTTGTTTCGATCCATGGCCCATTTTCTTCAAGGAAAAAAATTTGATAATTTTGTGGAAATTGAAAATGCTGTCCAAGAGTTCTTTGACAGCCATCCCAAGGAATGTATCAGCGTGGTATCGAGTAATTGACTAGCAGATGGATAATGACAGTAGATAACAATGGACTATACTTTGAGTATTAATTGTATTTTATATAAAAGAAATAATAATACAAATATTTGTTTCTAAAACGGTCATTTTTTTTATACACCCCATTATTTTGAATGTTTTGGAACTGCTAATTTTTCAAGTAATGAGACGAGGGTGGGAATTTGAAAACCAATTTTCATAAACTTTTTCAACTCAGTTTATGACAATTGGTGGGATTTTGTAATTTTGAGTGGGTCTTCTTACATGTTCAGGTTGTGGGTTAGGATTTTTGCACTAAGGCCTTGGATACACATGCCAGTATCTTGTTCGATTTCATGCGAGTACCTAGTATGTGCCAGCCACTATCTGTTTAATGGCATGTGTATACGGTAACTGGTATGCCAGTAGATCGCACATTTGATTTTGTCTACTAGTTGAATGGCAAGTAGTGAAGTTCACATATGTATGTAGAGAGTCCCACCATCCTGAAACCTGATTGGGACTCTCACTGTTCGTATGCCAATTACTAGCAAATGTTATGTTTTCATGGCACATGTTCATATGTGCCAGTTGTTGGTGCATTCCTGGAACTAGCATGCCAGCTACTCTTCCAATTTGCTGGCAGATGTATTCCCAGCTTAAAGCCTGAAAACTATTAAAAGTTGGGATGGTTTCTGTTAAACCATTTGGTTTTTTTTTGGCTCACGCACTGCCATAAATAGGTTTTGTACAATCTTTCACTAGCTTCGTAAATCTATTAGAATTGACTGTATCACAATTAATAATTTCCATTCCCCTTATCTTTTGTTGAGAGGACAGCCATTTCTGTCTTTGGAACTCGCTTTATTATACTTGTTTAATTTAAACACTAAAGCATAAATTTTACAGTAACTTTTTTTTTAAATACAAAAGTACACATTTTGGAGGTTATCAAAATCGATGAAAAATATGACAATAAAATTAATTCATGACTAAAAGATGATTACAACAGTGCTAATAAATGTATAATGAAAGAAAAAGAAATAAAAAGTAAATAACTATAAAATGAGGTTGAAAGATGATTTTTAAAATAGTGAACTGCTCACTTGTAGTAAAGTATTTAAAAAAATAACCTCTTACTCTGTTCTGTTTCATTTCTATTTTTCTTAGTTCGTAATGTCTTCGTCAACTAGACTGTTTTGTTAATTTTATACTTCAAGATAACCTTTTTGTCATCTATTTCGCTTCTCCTGGCATAATTTCCTTATCCATCTTTTTTAAACATTATTTCCTTTTGTTCTATTTTTTACTAATTCCTTTCCTTTCTTTCTCTTAACTGCTCTTAATCAGGCCTTCATTTTCACTATATAATATCATTATAGAAATTCCATCCCAGTTGACTCACCATATGTTCCAATCCAAGAATATACAGTGATTACGGTATATTTGGTTAACCTCTTCAGTGGCATAATATTATATCTTCGATGTAGTTGTAGTTCGTTTTTTATTCCTAATAAAAAACGAATAAAAAACATAAATGTTTGATGTTATGCGTCTGCAGCTCTGTGTCGCCATAACATATGGAATGGTGTCTAGTTTCATATCGTTAAGTTAGCACTCATTATTTTCCTTACTATATGCTCCCATCTCCCTCCAGTTTGTTAGTATTCATTTTAAAGTTCATAAGTGCTGCGTACGTACATTTTTTTTGTTTTGTGTTCCACTCTCATGATAGATATTGTCACACGTAGGACTACACATCAAGTGGATAGATTACGAGGCCAAAATACAAGTGTCACTTCTCAGATAATTTCATGAAAGAGTGGTCATTCATTAAAAAGGGCCGACATGAATACAAGGTTCTCTGCACAATATGCAACATCTACATTTCGGTAAGTCATAGTGGTAAGACTTTAATATACAAACACATCAAGTTCAATTCACATACATCCGAGTTATTAGCAGCATCGAGCTCATGAGATATTACTTCTTTCCAGATTAAGGAAAACACACAAGATGAGATTTTGGTTTCTGTAGTACAGTAGAATTAACCACAGCCTACAAAGTTGTCAGTCATCATAAGCCATTTAATTCATTGGACTTCAACACAAAATTGAATGCAACACTTTATCCCGATTTGAAAATTGCTGAAAAGCAGTCAACCGCATGACAAAAACCACAGCAATAATTAACAACATTCTAGCACCACACTCTGTGCAAAAAAACGAAAGATGAAATGAAAAATGTCCCTTTGTGTAGTATTCTAACTAATTTTCTCTTCTTATTCAGTATTTCTCTGGAAAAGAAGGTGTGCAGCAGAAATTGATAAAGCTAGATTCTTTGGAAAATAAAATGTCAGATGCTATTGTCACGTATTGCATAAATTAACTGAAAAGTTTAAACATTTCGCTAGAAAAGCTAACTGATTTTAGCTAAAAATACAAACTTCAGAGGATGTGTGAGGCAAGGAACAAACGTTTTCTTCAAACTGCTTACAAAGCTGTCAAAAAACATTGAAGGTGTAAGTTGTCCAGTTCATATTTTACATAATACTGCATCCACAGCTGCTGATGTACTAACTGTTGATTTGGAATCTATAGTATCCTACTTAAAATCTACAAATACTTTTCCATATTTACAGTGCGGAATGAACGCCTATGATCTTTCTGTACTGAAGCTGAGGTAACTCATTCTAATTTATTGCCTCACTCCATAACAAGGTGGCTATCCTTGCTGAAGGTGATCGAACGTGTTTTTAAACTATGGGAACCATTGAAAGATTTCTTTCTTGCAAAACCTAGACTGCCAAAATTTATAATTGATTTTTTTTTTTTTAAACAACTCACAAGTTTACCTCTGGTTTCTACACAGCCAATTAATTTATTTTATTTTAATACATAAAATAAATTAATAAAGACAAATTGAAAAAATTTTTCGTAACTATTGTAGAAGTTAAATAAAGGCCATATAAATAGTCTCACTGTTCTCGCGTCTTTTTATGGTTTATTTATCAAACAATGAAGATTTATTTATTTTTGTTATTGTTAAATAATTGATTGATGAAAAAGAAAAAGATAATATACCTATCGGGAATTACGTCATCATTGTTCAATCAAACATTGTTTTATATACCTACATACTAAAATGCTTGAACAAACATCATGATACTTTTAAGTACAAATTATATTTGTACAAAAAAAGAAAACTAATATAAATCGTATTTAGTATATATATATTAAACTTTTGCTTCTATAGCCTGCCACGACCATTTCTCAGAAAAATAGTCATAAACAAATGGATAGAGCATTAAATTTTATGTATACCTTTGCTGGATCTACAGTTCAACATTTTTTACAGTTATAACTTTTATTTAAATTTTTACAAATTGAACAATAATAATGAAATTATTTACTGTACTAATTATAGTTAAAAAGTTAATTCTATAATAAAAAAAAATAATCATTCAAAGTTTGTAATCTACACATTAAAGCAAATCAAATTTAGTTCTATTCATTTTTTTGCACAGTCAATAGTTTTAGAGCTGTGGGGAAGGGAAAAATACAATATTTTGTTGAAATGTCACATTAAACTTACTTTTCAATAATACTTTATTAAAATTATTTTTCGCATTTTAGCCACCACAAACTCCCAAAGATTGGCTAAGTTATGGTAAGTAGCACACTGGGAAAACACGTTTGTCGGTACTCTTTTGGCTATGACTCCAATTTGTCCGAACCAAAATTTCTTTGTTTCATCTGAAAGCTGGTCAAATTTGCAATGATACCTCATGTATGAAATGTTTTTTAAATCCCATGAAGTTCCCACACCAGCACTCTGAGAATCTTATACTGTTCTGAAAACAACTTTTTTTCAGCACAGTTCTTGTAAATAGTTTCGGAGTTATAGAGAGAAATATACTCAAAAAAAAGTGGATTTCACAAGTGTATGGGTTTCTCAGCATGCTGGTGTGGATATATCATGGGACTTGATCAAAATTTCATATATGAGGTCTCATAGTAAATTCAACCAGCTTTCAGATGGAAAAAAGAAATTTCGGCTTGAAAGTTATCTAGAGTAATGTGAAATATATAAAAAAAAAAAAAAAAAAAAATGCCTGACCGAATTGGTAGGCAACTTTTATTTAAATTGATAAAAACATTAATTACGCTTAGACTGTTTAACGTATCAACTTTATTTTTTTACACAAAGTATAGGATGGTAATACGCATGAAATGTATTTGGTTTCATCGTCCTATCGGGTTTCAAACTCAAGTTAAAAATCAAAATGTTTTTCGGATTTTCCAATTTTTTTAATAGGTTTTTGTTCATCGAATTTTACATTTATATACATCAAAAGAAAGCTGAGACTCTCCTCTTTCCAGTGAATTGCGTGACAAAGTAATGGAAATTTAAAGGTATATAACCAATAATCGAATTAAAAATTTCATTTTCCTCAAAGAGGGTAAAAAAATGATATTTTTTGATTTTGTTGAATAAGCGTTTTTTAATGTTTTTGAGGGTGCTGAATTAGAATCTGACGTCATTTTTTGTATGAAAAAAATCTATAGGGGTAGTTTGCTTGAAAAACTAATCATTTTTTTAGAATTTAATTAACCTAAACCAAAATCTATGGAGCGACTGTATTTTTCCTTAAATCCGCAACCAAAACTAAAAATCTTGGTGCAAGAATCATGTCGATATCATTTTTTAAACTCGAGATAAAAAATAAACTAGTTTAATGCTATTTTATTTTTTTTCTCAGCTCCTAGGGCCCATTTTTCGGAACGGCAAATACGTGTCTAATATTTTTTGACCAGGAACCTCCAAAAAAATTGCCAACAAGATCCGTGAGAGACTGAGTGTGTCCTCCCCTTGTGAGTGGAAAACTTTGTACCTATTTTTCTTTTAGTTTTGATTTGTGTCCCGGTCAGTATTTAGACTATTATGGCAACCCTACTCTAGCCCCATCTTCAGGCCTTTAAAATATTTACACAGTACATTAATTTACATAATTACACTAATTATTTTTACAATTTTCAATACTATATCTTATTTACCTCATTAGCTCTGGCTATTTGCACATTGTCTCTTCATGTTTGCAGTATTGAAAATTGTAAAAATAATTATTGTAATTATGTAAATTAATGTACTTGGTAAATATATTAAAAGCCTGAAGATGGGACTAGAGCCCTGAAACATATAGCTACATACTTATGAATAAACTAGCAGTTATGCCAAATAGAGTTGTATAATTATGAAATCTCCTTCTGCGTTAATTGTAATCAAATGTTATTTATAGTCCTGAAGAAGGCCTGGAATGCAGGCTGAAACATTAGCACTTCATTCGAAGTTTTTAACTAGGATGTGTTTGTTTCTGTGATTAGGCTAATTCCAATACTACTTCCTCAAAAGTAAAGAAATAATTCTTAAAATTAACAAATAGAATTTAAGTCATATTTTCTTTTGCAAATTCTATATATATCCTGAGAATTTTATTCATAATTGTATTAGTAGTAGTAGGGATGTGTCAATTGCTAATTCCATTGGTTTTTTAGATAAGAATCAGTATTGAGACCAATGATTCAAAGTCAATTCCTAGGAGCTCATAGTTTTGTGATACCTAATTATGTAATTATTACTCATAGATTTTCTACCCCATAATAAAAAAAAAAAAAAAAAAAAAAAAAAAAAAAAAAAAAAAAAAAAAAAAAAAAAATGTGTTTTATTTTATCTTTAATTGCGGAGTAGTTTTTCATGTACACTGCTTGTACAGAATTCACAATTGAAGGGTTTGCTGCAAAATGGAGGTAGCTCCAGTGGGAGATTTGAGCTTATGTAAAATCTTGTGATAAAATATATATATATATATATATATATATATATATATATATATATATATATATATATTATTACGTTTTTTAATAGTAATTTAAAAAATATTAATTTAATTTAATTAGAGACAACAAATATACGAGCATGGGTTCAATAGAAAATTCAATAATGCCTCTTAAACAGTTATATTTCAATTCCAATCATTATTTATATTATCAACCTCAGGTGGGTTCACGGAGGGCGTTCTCAACCTTTACACTTTATTTAAAATTGATAAACATTCTTTCATTTACTTATTGCCAAACTAAAAATAATTAAGCTGATTTCACCAATTTTTTTGTACTGCATAGTCTCGAGCTCTACCCATACTTCTTCCTATCTTGATAGTTTCATTGGTTTCCTGGGAACGAACTGGGGAACAGGTGTGTAGTCGGTCAGCTCTGAAGATCAAGTGGCTTAGAAAATCCAGGAAGCCCTTTGATATCGGCAAGTGGTGGGGATGCCCATGGCATGCCTTCGATGGCTTATTGATCGATTCATCGATCATTCAATCGACCCTTTTTTATTAATCCACGAACCATAGTGATCACCACAATATATATATGATATCAACATGGCGGCAAGTCTATGTCAGTTAAAAAACGCTTTAGAAGTCTTAAATGAAATAGCATTTAAAGTACTCAGGAAAGATCTAAAAGATAAGTTAATTCTTTTAATAGACGAAATCAGACAAACTGTGCACAACACTTCGGATTTTCAAGGAAGTCAGAACGCTCAAAGCCAAGGTAACCTAAATCGTTCTTATTCTGAAACTGTGTTACCTCGTTCCAAACGAAAATCTACAGCTTCCTATAAACTAATACTAAAAAGCAAGAGTAATCAAAACGCAGATGACGTCAAGAATCAGTTAAAAGAAATAATAAAACCCAAGGATTTAAAAATTGGTATTAACAAAATAACCTCAAAAAAAGATTTAGTAATAGATGAAACTAATTCTGAAGAAGAAAGAGGAATAATCTCTAAAAACTTGATGAAATTAACGATTTCTTTATAAAATCATCGAAAAGGAGGAAGCCAAGGCTCATTTTTAAAGACGTCGATGAAGACTTAACAATGGACAACATTGAACATATTGTGGACCAAAATTACATACTGCAAATTGAGAGTAATTCCTTGTGGCTGGTTATCTTCTTGAAAAATGCAAGATCCAAAAGGACACATGCTGTAATCGAAACAGATGGAATTACTAGGATCAAATTGCTCATCAACAGGATAAGTTTAGGTTACAACAAACATTGGGCCAAGGACTACCTGAGGATCAGACGATGCATGCACCAAGTGCTGGAAATTCCATCACTCCAAGGAGTGGTGCCAGGGTCAAACATTTCCTCAATGCTCTGGTAATCACTCCATTAAGGATTGTAACCAACAGAGTAAAAAATGTCTTAACTGTTCTACCTATAACCGACATATTAAAGTAGAACGATTTAAAATTGACAGCAACCTTTCGGCTTTTGACAAAAAGTGTTCCTCATACATTAGAGAATTAAACAAACTCACTCAAAACACAGACTACTAAATTAAAAAACTACAGACTTACTACATTTCATCATTCATTCATACTCGTATATGCAATTAAGAATATTACAGATAAACACACATCATTCTAAAATTTGTACAGACTACATAAACCACTTTATTCAAGTCAAAAATATTGATATAACCCTCATACAAGAATCTTATACTAGAAACAACAATATTATTGGTTATAATCATCAAATTCAGATCTACCAAACACATGTTTCCAAACCTAGAGCTGCTATATTAATAAACAATAAATACATTGATGCAATCTTACACAACACAGCGACCAGGACTTTTGCACAGTTGAAATTACTATTAAACAAAACAAATTCTTATTTATTCTTATTTATCAGTGCTTATTTTGATAAAACCTTAGACATTGACAACGATCTCGCCAAAATTGTGCCCATTATAAATTATTATAGTAACCATTACATTATTCTAGGCATAGACTTCAACAGCAGATCATTCCTCTGGAATGACATCAAAATTAACCCCAGAGGTCAAATTAATTAACCAGAGGTCGAACCTTGGAATCATTTATCATTACCCAAAATTTGAGCTTAATCAATAAACCTTCTGAGCTGACAACATTCAACGGTTCTAGAGGAAAGAGTAACATTGAATTGACTATTTGCAATAACAAAACGACAAGATTACTTAAGAATTGGACGATACTAAATGACTATAATTTCTCGGATAACAATAATGTTTATTACGATATTACCTGGAAAAATAATGGACAACACCAAAATTATAACTGTTTACATAGGCAACACTATATAACCAAAAACAGGAACTCGGAAAATTTCGAGAAAAATTTGACATTCCAGCTGAGAAAACAATTTAAGATACTCGAAAAGGACTCTAATACGCTAGATATAGAATCAGAAATCGTTAACACCATCAACAGTTACAAAATCAACAGACTTATAGAAATCTTCAAAAAAGCTATCACTAAAACTTGCAACATGATGTTCAAATTGACTAACTCTAAAACAATAAAAGTCAGACCTCACAGAACTGTACCCAGGTGGAATGATAAACTAACTGAACTAAGGAAACAAACTAACAAACTTAGGAAAGCTTATCAAAAAACGACTACTAACCTAGACCTGAGAACACTACAAAAACAAGAATATTTGTACATCAAACACAGATATCAAGCACTTATAAAAACTTCGAAAATTGATTCTTGGAAAAATTACTGTACTGAATAAACTAACCCCCGGAATTGGACTTATAAATATGCAACAAACAAAAAAAAAACCAAGACATTCTACGAACTCTAGAAACAAACAATAACGAACTAACGAAAGACTATAAGGAAACAATCAAACACGTATTAGACAGCTTGATACACGAAGACAACTCCATTGATAATACTCAAGAACAGATTACAATTAGGGCAAACGTAAATACACCCCTGATTCAAATAATGACTATCTCCTGGAACGATCAGAAATCCTATATTGTATCAAGAACCTAAATAAAAAGAAAACACCAGGACATGACAAATTCAATACAGACATCATACAACAAATTACAAACATATATCCAAATTTAATTACTAAAATTTACCATCTAATCTGGCTCAAAACTGAAATTCCGATAACCTGGAAAAAAGGGCTCTTACATATAATACCTAAGAGAGACTCTAACAAGCTACGTCCAATCACAATCCTCCCAATAATGAGCTAAGTCTTAGACAAATTAATTAACATCCGACTCACTCACTTTTTACTATCAAACAACATACTCAACAGAAACCAATTTGGATTCATTCCCCAAAAAAGCACTGTCGACACTCTCTACCATACTAATTTGCTCATAGAATCAGCAATAAATAATTTAAAAAATTGTTTACTGCTGAAACTTGACATATCGGGAGCATTTGACAATGCATGGGTACCTGCCATAATGTTTAATCTGAGGAAGTACCAATGCCCAAGAAATTTATTTCAACTGATATCAAGCTTTTTTCAGGAGCGATCAGTTGAAATTAGATCTAACAACTTAAAAATTTCAAAGAAACTGACTATTGGCACTCCCCAAGGTTCTTCTCTCTCACCGACACTGGAATGTTTTTATCAACTCGTTATTCGATTTAGTATTTCCAGAGAACATAGAAATAATCACGTACGTAGACGACATTTTACTCCTTGTCACTGATAAACGATTTTCCCAATTACAATCAATTACTAATCATATTCTAATTATATTGGAAAAATGGGCTAAAAAAATTAAACTCGAATTTAACACTGACAAGTCAAAATACATAATATTTAGCAAGAAACGAATTACTCCAAATTTAAACATTAGACTCTATTCCAAAACACTTAAACAAACTGAAACCATGACATATTTAGGGCTAACATACGACTGGAAATTAAACTGGAAAACACACACAGACTACGTTGTTAACAAAACACTGAAAACAGTAAACGGACTCACTGGGCTTAAAGACAGAGGCACTAAAAGTTATTTACGAAGGAGCCATCATTCCAAAACTCCTTTATGCCATAACCATCTGGGAATCAGGAGCTGCTAAACCAATCAATCTGAAAAAACTTCAGCGGGTCCAGAGATTGATGGGAATAAGGATAGGTAAAGCATATCGCACTATCTCTTATGAAGCCGCCTGTGTCCTTGCAGGGATAAAACCAATATACTTGAAAATTAATGAACTAACGACATTATACAAAATAATAAAAACAAGGACTAAAGTACAAGGACATGGAGCCAAGGGACATTGAAGACGAACTAACTACCAAACACTGGATACATCCTGCTATACACGCTAAACTAACACAGTACATAACAGACATAGGAGCTGCAGATACAGACACAGCAAGTATTGACATTTACACGGATGGAAGCAAAGACGAACATTACACAGGATGTGCACTAACTCTATATCACAATAACTGCTACTGCGACGTACTATATAGACTTGGCCAAAACTACTCAAATAATCAGGTTGAGAAATTAGCTGTCGTTAAGGCCACAGAATATATTCTTAGACAGACATACGTAAACATATACAACATTTATACGGACAATAAGAAAGTAATAGATTCAGTTAATAACATCAAATCCAACGACCCACTGACACATCGACTGAAGAAAAATTTAATTGAAATAATGGACCGCAGAATACCAACTAAACTAACCTGGATCAAAAGTCATAGTGACATCGAAGGTAACAAGCGAGCAGATCTACTTGCAAAAACGTCTGCTCATGATTTAGAACTTACTTTAGAATACACACCCGCATGCCCGTTTCATTTATTAAAAAATGTATCAAAACAGACTCACTTACTGAATGGGACAAACTTTGGAACAACTCGACAAAAGGACGACCCTTGCACAAATACATCCTAAACATCAGACTACAAAATCACGGTACACCCAAAAGTACTCATCACAAACATTTTGTTACAACTGTTAACGGAGCATGGACATTCTAACCACTACTTGAAACGGTTTCATTTGACAAATACAGATACATGCGAATGTGACGGACGGACTCCACAAACATTTCATCACTTACTATATGCCTGCCTTCTTTATGAACACATAAGATCAAAACTAATAAAAACAGTACTGATGAATGGGGACATTTAGCCTTCCATCGAAGCAAAGCTATACAAAACTTACAAGAAACAGTTGGCAGAATTTGCATTAGCAATTGGAAAATAGAACATATAGATCAAGAAAGAAGACCACCCCACATTAAAAACAAGATGAACAATAGAAGACATCTGTTGAAAAATCAACTTGTCTGCATGTTATATTTCTATTTCTTTTTATTTATTTTATCAATCTATTTCCTTTTTCTATTGTATTTTTATTTTACTTGATTTTATTCTAATTTCTTTTAGTTTAACTATGGAATTACCGCCTTTTTGTCTTTAAATTATGGTTATCTTTTTCTTTTTCTTTTCCCTATGTGTTTATTTTAACTTCAATCAAAAACTTTGTTATTTTGGTAATTTATCTAATTCAAAAAAAAAGAAAATATCACACCTGCTAATTACAGGTAGTATGCTAATTTGCATGGAACTTGTAAAATATCAGAAATACACACCCCTTCCATAGGGTTACTATGGAAGGGAAATAAATAAATAAAAAAAAAAAAAAAAAATATATATATATATATATATATATATATATATATATATATATATATATATATATATATACTCTAGCTGACCTGGCAAACATTGTTTTGCCATATAAATTATCTCTAGGTAATTTCTAGTGTAGACAAAAAATAACTAACTTATTGTAAATGTGTAAAGATGTGGTATATGCGTGAAATAGGCATGGAGTGCTGTGAACAATGAGGGAATATAAAAATAACAAAACTCCAAACATTATTTTTTTTATATATACAGGGTGAGTATCTCTAAATGTAAAAAAAAAAAATTTGGGTGAAACTAGATCAAAAATGTAGCAAAATGCCGCAGACCTCACCTTTCTGTTCCAATCCGTTGCAAATATACGATATATCAAAGACTTTTTTGAGGAAGCCACGTTTTTCTCCTTAAAAGCTATAATATCTCCATTTTTTAAAAATATTTTTCAAATTTTGACCTCATTTTCGGATTTAGCATTAAATTTTCTAGCTTCTGAATGCTAATTGTGTTGAAGAATACCACTTTTTGTGGTGAATTTTAAGGGCAGATGAGTTTGTTTTTACAGGGTAAGGCATTTCTATCTATCCATGTATATCATTGGTTTATATTTGTATTGCTTTCGAATAATGTGATGGAGCACCATGTTGTTGGAAAATCATATTCTGCTGAACTTCAGGTGGAATAAATAAATAGAAGTTTAAATAAATTTTGAGGGAATATCAAGGGTTGAGCTTTTCAAAGATAATGATTCTGACTCAAGAATATATTTTATAAACAAACAATTAAACACATTTTATACCAGATTCTATTATACATCTTACATATTAGTAATTAAGATACCTTACATCTTCGAAACGATTGTAGATCTTCATAAATTGTTCCTCAACTTATCCTTCTTTTTCAAATTTCTTTCTAACCTTCCTTCATCAGTCCATTGAAACACTCATCACATTAAGCCGAGGCGCCACCGCGAATGGACTTGACTTGACTTGAGTGGACATTACCGGACCAGACCGGAGTGGGGTGCGCCACCGAGACTTGACTTGACTTGAGTTCCGTCAGTGTAAGACAGCCGAGAAGAACGCAGTACACTGTTTGATAAGTAAAGAATAGGATTCATCTGATTCGGAGTACCATTTTATTTTAACATGTGTGGCAGCATCGAATGTTCTTGATAGGAAGTGGCTATGCAAATATGTAAAGTATCCCAAACTTTTGATTTTTTAATCACATTGCTGTAATTAGCCTCTGAAGTATTATATATTATTGGCTGCTTCCTCACCAATTCTATGAGCTTCTCCTCAACACTCATTTTTTCTGTAATATCACTAAAAGCTGCAAAGAAAAACTGTGCACAGAGAGAGGTAAGATTGGGCTGGCTGGTGGAAGGGGAGGGGGGACCTGAGTCAGGTCCCAACCCAAACCAAACCGGAGCCGACCGGAGTCAGGAGGCAGGATCCAGTCCAGTCCAATCAAGTCAAGGCAGGTCGCGGTGGCGCCGTCCCCACTGATGTCAGCCTATTGGGTTGCAAACCGGATTTAAGTCAAGTCAAGTCCGTTCCCGGTGGCGCCTCGCCTTTAAGACTGTTAAAATAGTTTATTAATGCTTCACACATGTGACTAACATAAGGAGAGTTGTTGTCACTTCGAGGCTCCAGGGAGAAAAGAGAAGAGAAGAGCGTCTCTAAAAAGTAAGCGTCCAAGCGCTAAAAACCGTTAACGGACAAATCTTCACGGCCTTCATCTTTACTATGTCTTAACGACTTATCACTTAAAATAAAATATAGAATTTAATTTATACATTACAAAAACATTTAGAAATCCTAATCATTATTTAACATACCTTAATTCAAATTGACAAACAAAAACTACGTAACAATTAGATCGGCGGCGAACTCTCGCTGGCGCCAAATTCAAAACAAAATCCTTTTACATAGAATTTATCTTCGACTCCGAAATATCACTACAATATTTATATAAATAAATAAATTCTCCTCTTATGAGGTTACCATAAGAGGAAAAGAGGAGGAAAAAAAAAAAAAAAAAAAAATATATATATATATATATATATATATATATATATATATATATATATATATATATTATTTTTTTTATTACATTCCTTAGCTCTATTTGTAAGTCATCGTGTGAATCATTATATGGTAACACCTCTCATGTTTGTTTGTAGCAAGTTTTTTCAATTTTCAAGGTTTAAAGGTTTTAGTAACAATTGAAATTCCTTAATAGTCCAGTCAATAAACACATTGTAGAGTGCATGGGATATGCGATAATTTTTGACTTCATTGCTTCGTTAGGAATAGTTAGAAGGTAAACATACTAAAAGTCCCCGCCCCTGGAGGGTGAGCTAACGGTGGGGGGAGGGAAGAAGTTCAGTTTTTTTGGTTTTTCGATAACATCTCGAAAACGGTTGACTCTAGAAAAATATGTTTCAAATAAACATAAAAGCTAATTAATTTTCCTATAAAATTAATTATATATAAATTTGTCATAATTCTAACCGTTTACGAGATATACGTTATTAAAAATCGGTGAATATCGGGAAAAACAAATGTCACCTCAATTTTTTTCAAACTTTTGCTTTTATTACGTTCCACGATCGCTTTTTCAGAAAAACGTCAGAATCAGAATTGTAGAGCATTAAATTTACTTTAATTTCGTATATACTTGTTTCGTATTTGAAGCAAATATTTAACAAAAAGTGAGATAAACATTTTGTTTATTTCTAAAATTATAGATTTTTAATTATGTACATCTCGAAAACCGTTGGAATTTCGACAATTAATTTTATAGGAAATTTGATGAGCTTTAATTTTGATTTGTAGCTTTTTTTTCTAGAGTCCAACAAAAAAAATCTAAAAACTAAATTGGGACCTTCTCCCCTTAGCTCACCCCCCAGGGGCGTGGACTTTTAGTAGGTTTACCTTCTAACTACTCCTAACGAAGCTGTGAAGTTAAACATTATCCCATATTTCATCCACTCTACACCGCCCATTTCAGCACTCTTTAGCTGGTGTCGCACTTCTCTGAGAAAACATGTTTGTTGGTACTCATTCCGAAACCAATTGTTCGATCCAAAATTTCATATATAGGTTCTTATTTTAGATCGAGAATGAGTACCAACAAACGTGTTTTCTCTGAGAAGTGCGACACCAAATAAAGAGTGCTGAAATGAGGGGTGTAGAGTGCATGAAATATGTGATAATTTTTAACTTCACTGCTTCGTTAGGAGTAGTTAGGAGGTAAACATACTTAAAGTCCCTGCCCCTGGGGAGTGGGGAAAGGGGAGAAGGTCCCAATTTTGTTTTTCGATTTTTTTTTTGGTGGACTCTAGAAAAAAATGCTACAAATCAAAATTAAAGCTCATCAAATTTCCTATAAAATTAATTGTCGAAATTTCAACGGTTTTCGAGATATACGTTATTAAAAATCAATAATTTTAGAAATAAACAAAATGTTTATCTCACTTTTTGTTAAACATTTGCTTCAAATACGAAAAAAGTATATATGAAATTAAAGTAAATTTAATGCTCTACAATTTTGATTCTGACGTTTTTTCTGAAAAGCGATTGTGGAACGTAATAAAAGCAAAAGTTTGAAAAAAATTGAGGTGACATTTGTTTTTCCCGAAAATCACCGATTTTTGATAACGTATATCTCGTAAACGGTTAGAATTACGACACATTTATATATAATTAATTTTATAGGAAATTTAATTAGCTTTTATGTTTATTTGAAACATATTTTTCTAGAGTCAACCGTTTTCAAGATATTATTGAAAAACAAAAAAAAACTGAACTATTCCTAACGAAGGTATGAAGTCAAAAATTGTTGCATATTCCATGCACTCTACACCCCTCATTTCAGCACTCATTAACTGGACTATAAATAATAAATGAATTTCAGATTAAATAAAGAAATTGATTCTAAAACCTTTGTAATGTTTATCTTCTTAATTAAGAATTTGTTAAATGAATTATTTTTTTATATGTTGTCTGAAATGTAATAAACTTTTATATTCTGTTGATAATAAATGCTATTTGCAGTTCACTAATTTTGATTAGTATAATTGATTAGTATAATGATATACACAAATTTTGATTAGTGTAAAGATATACACTAATTTTGATTAGTGTAAAGATATACACTAATTTTGATTAGTGTAAAGATATACTTTACTTGCATATTTATTATTTTTTGTAATGGCAATTAATATTTAAACCGAAATTTGGGTATCAAGATCCAATTTTTCGGTTCTGGTACCAGTATAAATAGTTTTAAAAATGTTGGTACTGACACATCACTAATTTTTAGGAACGTAATTTGACCCAGACTGTGGAACCAAAATTACTTAGCACTGCAGTGGATACTGTAAATTCAGTTAATGAAACTCCTTTACGACCACGAGTGGTTCATTCTCCACAAGGAAGAGAAGAAAGAGTTCCTGCTCCTCATGAAGAGGCTATAGTAATCGGTGGTCATCCTGACCCGGTAATAATTTTTTCTTATTTATTTAAATGTGTTAAACTTTCAAAGTTGTAAATTTGTAACTTTCAAATTATTTAAAAAGAGACTTACAGTTATGCTTCTTTTCGATACTGAAAAAGCATTTGACCGAGTTTATCACTCTGGACTAATTAAAAAACTCATAGCAAAAATTCATGCCCTTTATTGATCCAGGTTCTTAATTCCTACTTAAACAATTGTTCAACATATGTAACAATTAATTAATTATTCCTTCTTATCTAACGATCCAATAACAGCAGGACTTCCTCAAGGCTCTTGTCTTTCATCCACACTTAAACATTTATTTATCAGATCTCCCTAGTATCCCATCAATTGAATGATCTCTGTATGCCCATGACAACTTATATACAAGTTCATTCTGCATAGCACTACACCTTAGCACACCGATTATCGGTTCTACTTAAAAAGTTTTATAGATGTTATGACAAATGGAAATTCAAAATTAACAAAAACAAATCAAAAGCAATAATTTTCACAAAACGAAGACCTACAATTGACCACTAGGGCTAAACGACCAGCAGTAGGCTTCTGAAATTCAAGTGTTTAAAATAAAGCTACATTGGATGAATTAGTAAGAATTCAGCACTCTCTTGAAGATTAACTTTACTTTCATCAAATTATCAAAGATTAGTTAAGCATTGGAAAGGTTATATGGGATAGCCTGGTTTGTCAACAAAAAAAGTCTCCATGTGGCCTTCTACCTTGACAGATCAGCTAAGGAGATGAGTGTCTTTTTATGAGTTTTATTCATCTAAAAACCTTGAAGATTTCAATCTTTTTGTTTAAAATGTATTTTTAATCTTAAAATTACATTATTTTGAGTTGTATGATAATTTTATAACCATAAATTTCATTAACTACATGCCTACTATTGGGTGTTAAATTTATATAATTTTTCTAGTAGTTGGCAGAGTGCCTACTACTGTAAAAATTACTTTTATAAAGTGGCACAATGTATAACTTAGTTTTTAATTAAAAAAATTATTGGTAATTTAGTTTTTCCCAGAAAATGAGTTGTTCCAATAGTAAGCAGGTGGTGCCTACTTCTGGTAAGTGACTACAATTGTCCAATCAATATAGAATTGTAGAGTATGTTTTCTGTAATCCAAGGTTTTTCTTCGGAATCATGTTCAGGGTAGTTAGGAAGTTAATATACTTAAATTATGTTTTCGGGCCTGGGAAGGAAGAGGGGGGAGGTCCCAAAATTTTTTTAAAGATTCCCGGTTTTGTGCTCATACCTCTAAAATGGTGAGTCGCTTGCAAAACGACTATTTTATAAATTGAATTTAATTAAATTCTCTACTAAGTGTGCTTTATACACGTTTTTTTCATATTCTGCACTGTTTTCGAGATATACGCTTGGCAAATGTGACAATTTGCGAAAAAGCCTTTTCACCTAACCTTCTCACTCTATATCTTCTAAACCGTTCATCCTATGGCACAAATCCTTATAACAAATGTTGTAGAGCATTAAATTTAAGTTTAACCTGTCAAAAGTCACACCAATTTCAATGTGTTTTTTTTTTTTTTTTTTTTTGTAAAATGTATTTAGCTGTGGTCTTATTTCTTCAAACTCAATGCTTCCTATAAGTCTGTATATGCGATACATATTCTAATTAACCATTTATAATGAACTTCAATGATTCATTCTCACACTGAGAGTCCATGACTATAATAAGGCGGTAAGTCGCACTTCTCTGCAAAAACACTTTTTTTCGGCATTCTTTAGGCTATTACTCCGAAACTATTATTCCCATCCAAATTTAAGTATTTTATCTAGAAGCTGATTAAATTTACTATTATATCCTATGTATGAAATTTAGATCAAGTCCCGTTAAACATACATGGCATGTACTTTACCTACCTAATTGTTTTTATTAATTAAAAACAATAAGATACGCCAAGGAAATTATGGTGTTGAGGATATCCAGAAGTGCTGGTCAAGTTGCCATAGGGCAATAATGGAGGCAGCTGAAGAAGTTCTGGGACCACAGGAGAAAGAACCTAGGTCGACCTGGTTTGATGAAGAATGTAGAGCAGCCACAGAAACGAAGAACCTCTCATATGAGGCCATGATTAAAAAAAGCACCAGGAGGTCAGTTGAGGAATATCGACAGAAAAGGAAGGATGAGAAACGGATACACCGCAACAAGAAGCGACAGAGGGAGAGAGAGGAGATGGAGAAGGTTGAGCTGCTGCGCTGTAATCAGGAAAGCAGGAATTTTTTCAGACGGGTCAACAAACAAAGGAAGCCCTTTACAAATGAACTAAAATCATGCAGGGATAAAGAGGGTAACTTGATCACCGACAAGGACAAAGTTCTTTCAGAGTGGAGGAACCACTTCCATGATCTTCTCAACAGTGGAGGAATCGAAGAACAAGAACTGGGAATGGAAGACCAAGACGTAGAGGAGGAGGAGGAGGAGGAAGACAGGATAAACCAGACTGAAGAAGTGGAACTCGAGCCCCCGGATGAGGATGAGATAGAGGATGCCATCAGCAAGCTCAGAAATAATAAAGCCCCTGGAGCCGATGCACTGCCAGCGGAACTCTTAAAAGGTGGTGGAAGTGAACTCACTAAGGTACTCCAAGACCTTCTCCTTATGATTTGGACGGATGAGGTGATGCCCAGCGACTGGAACAGGTCAATAATATGCCCTATTCACAAAAAGGGCGATAGATATGCATGTGATAACTACCGGGGAATCTCGTTGCTCTCATGTGCATATAAGATACTATCCCAAATTTTATTTAAACGCCTATTGCCATATGCTGAAAGGGAACTTGGTCCGTACCAATGCGGTTTCAGAAAAGGAAAATCTACATCGGACCAAATCTTCTGTCTGCGGACCATCTTAGAAAAGGGCCGAGAATACAAGATAAAAACGCACCATCTCTTCGTAGACTTCAAAGCGGCGTATGACAGCATACAGCATGAAAAACTGTACAGTGGCCTCAGGGGTCTTAATATACCTGAGAAGCTTATACAGATGATTAAAGTCACTATGAAGGATATGAGGTGTGTAGTTAGGATAAACGGTGAACTGACAGAAGAGTTTCATGCAAGGAAGGGATTACGGCAAGGTGATGCACTGGCCTGTTTATTGTTTAATCTTGCTCTTGAGAAGGCGATAAGAGATGCGGGCTTGCGCCGAGATGAGCGATGCGGAAACATCTTTAACAGCCTCGTGCAATTGTTGGCATACGCAGATGATGTAGATATCGTGGGGCGCTCCTTCCAGTCCATGAGTGAGGCATTTCTGGCTCTGGCGAGTTCGGCCAGTAAACTTGGGCTTGAGGTAAACGAGTCCAAAACCAAATACATGGCATCAGAAGAGGTTCCGAGGCCAGGTGAGACAGTGGCAATAGGACAACACAGGTTCGAGAAGGTCTCTGAATTTAAGTACCTGGGTTCAATAGTCACTCAAGACAGCACCCCCGATGTGGAGATTAGGAATAGGATAGCCGCCGCTAATAGATGCTACTTTGGTCTAGCAAGGCAGTTCAGAGGGAGAATACTCTCAAGAAAGACCAAGCTCTACCTCTATAAAACCTTAGTGCGCCCCGTGCTCCTGTATGGATCGGAATGTTGGACAGCATCAAAGGCAGCCGAAAAAGAACTGATGATCTTTGAAAGAAAAGTTCTCCGACGAATCTTTGGTGGGGTAAAAATCGGAGAGGAATGGAAACGCCGCACAAACCAGGAGTTGTATACGATTTTTGAAGAGGCAGACATCGTTACAACCTACAAGTTAAGGCGCTTAAGGTACGCTGGGCATATTGCCAGAATGGCTGATGGAGATATGCCAAAGGGGTTGCTGACCCAACTGATCCATGGGACAAGGAGAAAAGGAAGACCAAAGCTTAGTTGGTCGGATGGGGTCGCTGCAGATGCCAGAAGCATGTTGGGGGTGCGAAACTGGACGGCGTCAGCGCGGGACCGTGACGATTGGAGGAAACGGTTGGAGGAGGCCAAGACCTGTCACCGGGTTGTAGAGCCGTTATAAAAAAAAAAAAAAAAAAAAAAAAAATAATTAAAACATAAATTAAAAACAATAATTAAAAAAACTGTTGAAAATAATGCCTATATTATAACTATATACTGTGTATAACTAAGTACACTATAAATTATAACTACATACTGCTAACTACTAGAATTTTGAGCCTACAAATAAAAATATAAATGCCTACTAGTGGTGAGATTCTCTACGAGCTACTGGAATTTTGACTACTGGTGAAATTGTATATCAATCTTAGGAGACGTTAAAAGACTCATTTTAATATTTGTTGACTAAATTAAAAGTAAACAAATATTTTTAAGGGTTTCTGTGATCTATTGACAGTTATTATAAAAAAATAATTAAAATTGTGAACATATTATATGATGGAGTCCTGACATGTTCCCTTAAAGTTTCTACTACTGGGTTATTTACCATATATATCCATAGAAGAATACCACATCCTGTGGGCACAATCAGCAACTTATCTTGATGTAGAACTAGACAGGTCCCTCACATTTATGGCACTTGTAAATAAAAAATGCAACAAAATAAAAATCAGTTTAGCAAAATGTCCCAACTTCAATAGGCACTCCAATTTATCTAATAGAAACAAATTAATATTGTACAAAACTGTAATCAGACCAATGTTAACCTACTCATCACCTGTTTGGAGTTGTACTTGTATAAGAATCATAAACTGCTACCTCAGGTAGGCCAGAATTTCCACTATGCTCATTGATCTCAATCTACCTACAGTCAAACAAATCATACATTCGCAATCAAAGTCATTTTTCTTATCAACTGCTACATCTGAAAACACAAAAAACTACAAGAAAACTCTAAAAAGATATCAACACAAACAGACACAACACATAATACTTGAAGACTGAAAAACCAATTTCTATAAATTACACAATAGTGCACACATTATATTTATTATTATAGTAAATATCTTCTTTCCACCATGAAGTCAATTAATAAAAGTTTATTGTTGTATTATACCACATACATGTTTTGTTTTCATTTTGTTTGTATTATTATATAAATTATATATTATTATTTGTATTACTCTGGCTTGGATTATAATCAAGCTATTATTTATAATTATTTGAACTAGTATTGTTTATTTTATGTAGGTTTTATTTTAGTTTTTCCTACAGTTTTATCTCCTTTGCATTTTTATATTTATTTATAGATTCCTCCTTATTTACTTATTGTGTCATGTGAGTTAGATTAGGTGTGTATCTAGACATGTGCCTATGTTACTAATAGCCTGATTTGGGTTGATGTGATTTATTTTCAATAAAGATATTTAAAAAATAAATAAATTATTTGTAAAATATCAATCATATTAAATTTTTAGTGGTAATTTAGTTCTGCTTGAAACTTTATGAAATTTCGACCATTATAGAATTGTAGGCATAATAGATATTTCTCTTTGTTTATTAATTCAGTATTTCAATTATAAATATTGTGGAAAAGTTTGTAGGCATTCCGCGTGATATAAAATGCCTAAATTTGGATACATACTCTTCGTATAATCTTTTTTTTTAAGAGGAGAAAACTCGCCACTCACTATTTATAACCAACTATTCAACTAGTAAAGATGTTGATTTCACAAATGTGATCTTGGCTGATCCATAAAGAGAAGATTATAATTTTTTGGATGAATTGATGAATGATTATGAACAAGGTAAAGAAATTGAAGATGAAGAAATATATGTTGGTAGCTATGTTTTGTGTTGTAAAGTATTTTAAGTAGACTCATTCACGTTCAACATTTGCTACTTGAAGAAAATTTCATCAAATGATAAAACCCTAAAATTTATTCTTCCGGAAATCGCTACTGATTATGAAATTGAAGTAAGGTATATAAACAGAAAATTACCACTGCCATCTTTTATAACTGGCACTGGGAGATTATGGAAAACTATTACATTTTCCTACATCTTTTCTAGGATACGATTTCTAATAATTCGATTTTTTCCATAAAAAAAAAGTCTGTGACACTCGTTAATAATAATTATAGGTACATAAAAGATTTATTTTTGTTAAAATATTTTTTAAAAAGTGAAGTTTCTATTTACTATCATACGATAAATTTATTGTTCTTACCTTTCTAGTCCCATAATCAAGTCGACTTTTCTTGTTTAAATATTCTATTTTGTTTAGTACATTTTGTAAAAAATTATTGCTGATGTATTTCTCTAAATATCATTTCAATTATCCCTATAAACCTATGAAGAAATGATCGTTTATTTCGTTTAACGTCACTTTATGCTGCTATGGCTAATCGGACGATGCTACGGTGGGAGTCCTAAATTTTGCCTATCCAGGTATAATTAGGATAGGGATCTTTAACGAGTACCTGACATCTCACAGGCTCAGGACCCCCATTTTACGACCCTTCCGAAGGACGGCATAGCTAAGGATTTTTTACTCCCTTTAAAAAATCCTAAGGTCATCTGCCGAGCTGCGAACCCGCGATCTTGGGTTTAGTAGGTTGCTATGCTAACCACTACACCACAGGCGACCCCCATGAAGAAATGAATGTCCATTGGTACATCCACTAGTGTCCACAGGTACAAAGGGGGAAGGTACCTATGGACACTAATCAGTAACTTACAAAACATTATTTTCTGTAAAAATAAAATTACTTTTCAAAATAAAGACACCAGGGTTCGATAGCCCCTTAAATTTTTTATCTAATGGTACAATAACCCCTCAGATAAATAAAGCACCGAAAATTAGAAAAATTTATAAGTAAAAATTTTCCACAGGTACAGCACCTTCCCCTATGTATGCAGGGTGAGTACCTCTTAGTGTAAAAAAAAAAATTGAGTGAAACTAGATCAAAAATGTAGCAAAATGCCGCTGGTCTCACCTTTCTATTCCAATCCGTTGCAGATATACGAAAAATCAAAGACTTTTTTTGAGGAAACCACGTTTTTTTCCATAAAAGCTGTAATATCTCCATTTTGTTTTAATATTTTTCAAATTTTGATCACATTTTCAGATTTAGCATTCAATTTTCTATAATAGCAGAGTACCTGTAACCGTGAATTTTACAAACTTGGGATCTAAAGAACAGCTTGATCTTCACCTTATTAGGGGTAGTCACAATGTCTTAATTACTCAACGCCCACCGTTTTTCGAAAAAAACTATCGACAAAACTGCAAATCTCACAAAAACTTGAAAATTGAATAAGCTTTCGAATGATATGTTAAACGTAATGATTTTGTTTCAATTTCATGGAGAAATTCACTTTTGAAACCAAAAAAACATGGTGTTCTCATTTGGCATACAAATCAGTTGCTTGTGTATATAAAACATTATGACAATCCCTTAATGAAAATGTGCATTTTAAACATAATAAACTCATCATTGGAATAAAAGCAAATAAAAAAATTATTGTTTAAAATAAAATAAAGGAAAACTGTCAACAAAGCGACACCAGATCAGAGATTCTTATGTTATTTTTGTGTGTGTGTATATACCTAGAAACCATATATACAGACCTTCATTCATGACCATCGAAGCTGATCATGGTTTCATTTGATTCATCAGCTTATAAAGAAAAAGAACGATACCAAACATTTTTTTATTTTTTACCTCAAATTTCTGATTCAATGAAAGTGCATTAAAAATTGATATGGCTTGTTTAAGGGGCACAGAAAATACAAAAATAAATAAATTAGATTAAGTGAGGGGGGAATTTGTAACCCTTAAATTTGTTCAGTGTGGTAATTATTCATTGTCATGAATAAATGATTGGCCATGGCAGTGACGGAAGGTAATGTCCAAGGTAGATAAAAAATAACATTAACAAATTTCTCTTTTAAAAAATATTTGATGTACGAAACAATAAATGTCATCACTTATTATATTAAAAAGGCATTTTATTCTTTCTACTCCCCATTTGCTTTTATTCTTTTTAATAAAAGCAAATGGGGAGTTATGCCTTGTTAATATAATAACTGACATTGATCTCCTTAAATGAAACATTTAAAGTTAAAATGTCATCACTTTTAAGAGGTAAAGAAGGGGAAAGACATGAAACTATTTAAAAAATTTAAATTCATACGGAAAAGTGTTTAAACTGAGACCATGTTAATGACGGTAATAAACATAAACTTATCTTTAGGATGAAAGAACAGGGGGAGGGGCATGCGTAGACAAACTGGAAGAAGGTAGTAAGAAGACCTAAAACTTCACTATAAGGTGTTGCCATTATTGAAATTCCCTCTTTGTATCATTAAATCACCACTTGATGGATTTATGATTTGATTATTCATTCGCCCACGCAATGACGTTATTTCTGAGTTATAATTAAAAAATTAAAAATATTAATGTATCATTTAGATCAAAATGATTAAACAGCATGTTATTTTCATAATCCTTCATTGATTTTACAATCAAGGTAACAAATTTTGGAAAATATTTGAATACTGTCCACCAAAGTATCTAATGTGAAAGAAAATTGTTATTGTTGACAAACAATGGCAATACAAATAAGATAAAAATCAATGAGATTTGATCACAAAAACACCAAAATTTGTTATAATTTTCATTTCATTAGTCACAGTTACAGTTCAGTTCACAGAAAATTTTTATGTCCAAAAAAAGAGGCTACACTACCGGGTTTTTCACTGAATAGGTAGTGACATGAAGTTGCTTATAGTTTGAGAATCACCTTGTTACCATGTGAATCAAAAGGTGGGACTGCCTCTCATGTTTGTAGCAATTTTGTTCAACTTTCAAACAAGTTTAAATTTTTTTATAAAAACTTGATAAGTTGAGCTACCTTAGGTATATGACGGTTCAGAAAAATAAATTGTGGGAAGCTCTCAAATTGGCCAATATTCTGAAATGTCTAATAATCATTATCCAAGAAATGTACTTAACTAATGCCTATTGTGTTAAAGTTGGATCAACACCATTAAAAAATTGAATAATTTGCCTATTCTTTTTAAAATATATGTTGATATTGCTTTTATGGAGTGGAAAAGAATGTGGGAAAATCTTTATTAGGATTAGAACCGAATAAAGAATATATGTACTTAACCTTTTGATGTTCGCTGACAGTCCAATAATTCTAGCCTAAGGGAGAGGATTTTAATGCATGCTTTGAAAAGTTATTTAATCTTATATTAAGTGGGGGCTGAAAATTAATTACAAAAAAACAAAAAAAACAACAGCATATTGCCACTTTGTTGTACCAATTGAAAATATTTGATCTGTGGAAAAGTTAAATATCTGGGGTCAATCTTTAATAGATAGCCCTCTATGCCAATAATGGCTCAAACAGAAAGAAGAAGAATCTTTATTAGTGAAAAGCATCTTTATCATTTTACGTGTTGATGACCTTTGGGGTTTTACGCCTCTCAGCAAAAACAAGCAAGCATCTCCATCAGTAAAATTGAACAGAGAATAGGAGAAAGGTATATAAGGCGAAGCAATGTTAAACAGTTTTCTCTGAAAATCAAACTGGCTGCATAGTACTAGGATGTTAATATATTAGGAATAGACTCATGAAATAAATAATTTGAGAAATGAGGGGGGTAAATGAAACATTCTTTTAACATTATAAGGAAATAAATTAAAATGGTTCAAAATTAATAAAGGAATGCTTCCTGAAAGGTTACAGAAGATGTTGATGGAGATGGATGTAGAGGGAAGAAAAAAAGGGAAGATCCAGAGTAAGATGGAAGGATATAGTGGAAGAGAGACTTAATAAAATATGGTACCCAGGAAGAACAAGCCATAGATGGAGAAGTATGAAGGATAGCCCATGAAGATATTTAGGCCAAGGAGGTTAATATACAAAGCTTATAGTGGAAACCCACATTGATCGAAAATTCCTTGAGATAAAAAAAAGAAAGAAATTCAAAGTAAAGTTTGTTTTCCTCATGCAGTTCTCAGTACCGCGTAGGAGAGTATCCCACAGGTGGCAGATGTGGAGATGGTCGGTGGAACTTATCTTAAAGTTCCTCCCGGCTAAGTCCGTTGGACTCCCTGACCAACAAATGAGGGTAGCCCCCAGGCTTGCTGAAGGGTGTGGTGTAGGCTTGAACCCCCTACTCACATATTCCTTTTTTCAAAAAAACACCCCCAAACAGTCATGGATCTCTCTCAGGTACAGGTAAATTAGTCCTCCCGTTAGGGTCTCCGGGTGGGGACTGCTTCAGAGGATTTATGGCACAAGTTAAAAATTAGGGATTTTAAGTATCGGGACGTGGAATGTTTGTAGTCTTTGGTTAAGGGGTATAATTTAGATATTGTGGCATTGCAAGAGGTTCGGTGGCCTGGGGGAGGGATCGCTAATCGAAGGGAAGTATACTATCTGGTACAGAGGGAGCGATAATTATTGTTTAGTTAATGGGTTTCTGATAAAGAATAAATTTTTTTCTGCTTTCAGGGACGTACAGTTTATTAATAATAGAATATTGGTGGCCATATCAAACCGATCATGTTTTGGTACAACGGAGATCGCAAAACAGCATAACTAACGTGAGAACATACCGTGGATCAGATCATGAATTCATAATCGCGAAAGTACTTCAAAAGCTTATAATAAACAAGAAAAATAAAAACAATATTTCGTCCGATAAATTTAATCTAGAGTTATTGAAAGATCCGTTAATTAGAAGTGATTTCGCCTTAGAAGTCAAAAATAGGTTTGAAGTTCTAGGAGTTTTAGACGAAGATAGTGAGGATATTGACGATTTATGGTTAGGTATCTGGGATAATATTAAAGCTGTGTGGGATTCTTATCTGGGCCATATACAACAATGTATGGGATATGTATCAGGGCTTTAACGGATCGCGTAAATGTTTCGAGCCTATAATAAAAGGAATAATGGATGAAAATAGAAATATACTAGTGGAACCTGTAGACATAATAGAAAAATTCAGAACATTCTTTGATAATATTTTAAGTTCAGAAATTAATATAAATTTTCCTCCTACTTTTCTCAGTGCAGAACCATTGATAGAAGAACTGATTAAGGAGGAAGTTGAATAGTGATAATAAAATTAAAATCTTATAAATCAGCCGAAATCTACACTATATCTGCCAAATTAGTCAAAGCATGTGACGAAACTGGAGTTTCTAAAATTCATTAATTAGTGACAATGATTTGGTAAAAAGAAAAAATGGCCGAAGAATGGAAAGAATCTATATTTATTCCGATTCACAAAAAGGATCTTAGAACAAAGTGTAGCCACTGTCATGGTATTTCACTCCTTCCGACGTGTTATAAAATATTTACATTAATTCTAACCAAATTACTGATGACATCCTTTCAATGTGACTATATTGGTCTCAGAGTGCTCTCAGCTCTCTGTTTAAACGGATCATCCAATTTCCTTTTCCTTGGTGAGGGTCCATGTCTCACAGTTGTACACCAAAATCAGTTGGTTCACAGTCTTATACATAATTATCCTAGCTTTTCTAGACAGGTTCTGAAATTTTAAAAGTTTTTGTTGTGAAAACATACATCTGCTTCCCACTACCATTCTTGTTTTGATTTCAGCCATTATTTCTTTATTGCTGGTTTCAGTTGTGCCTAAGTATTTGAAGAATTCCAGGACTGAAATCACATTGATACTCGCTGACTATTTTGACTATATTAATCATTTTCGTTTTATTTATTGGGATGGACTGAATCTTGTAAACTGTTTGGTGTAAAGCTATACATTGGTAGTTATCACATACTTGGCTATCACCTTTCTTGAAGATTGGGCATAAAACTGCCTATTTCACACTCCTGTTTAGAATTTTCTGCTTTGTTTAACTGAAAACTCCTCTTGCTTACTTTTCTCATACACTCTCTTCTCCATTTTACAATGGGCCTTAGCTACTATTTTCTTTACCGAGTAAATTTTAATACCAAACTTATTAAATTTATTTAATTAGAAAAAAATGAGTTAAATAAACATTTTACGGGTTTACATCAGTTACATTTTACCTACTATCAGATAATTTAAAAAAAAAAATAATTATAATTATGTGATCTTAAAACACAAACAGAAAAAATAAATCAACCAATTGTTTTCTTTTTTTACAATACTTTCAAGTTGGTAATCCAAACTTTTAAGAAGGAAACCAATTCAAGAACTTAATAGTTCTTGTGCCTGGAAATACTGATCATTAAAGAATATATTAAGCCAAGAGTAGCAGTTAGTAGCATATGTTATTTTACACTTCAAAAGCTAATATATGATATACACTTAGATGACAAGCTGAAAAACATAATAATATATACTTATGTGTGAGAGTGCCTTTGGGTCTCCCGTTACTCTCTAGGACATATGATCATATAATTGGCAATTGGCAATCATATAAATGTCAATTGGCAATATAATTGACATAGGACATATAATTGACAAGACATTATTAGATGATATTCAGAGGGACTAGAACTCTCATGACATATTTGTGAAATGTTTGAACTAGATGATTAATGCAGCAAATAATCACTATAGGTAGAACTAAATGATATCTGTTCATACTTCAATAAAATAAGTTAAAATTTATCCATTAGGTATATAACATGTTCCTGAAAATTAATATGAATTTATAATTTTTTTTAAAAAAAACAATAAATAAGTAATTCAACTCTCTATTGTTTCTTATAGATCTAAACATCTTGTTCTGTTTTTTTACTGCAATTTTTTAGTTTATTTTTTAGTCATTTTTTTATTTTTTAGACTGAACTTGATGAAATGGAGAAGAAGAAAGAACGTATTTTAATGATGTCATTACAAAGGCGACAAGCTGCTGAAGAGGCACGGAACCTTAAAGAAGCTGAAGCGGCAAGAAGAAGAGATATGGAAAAGGCCAAAGAGGAGGAAAAAATTAGAAAAAAGGAAGAAGAAAAAAGAAGAAGAGCTGCCATATTAGAACGTCATAAAGTCAAGAAAGCTATTGAAGAAGCAGAAAGGGAGGTTTGTTACCACTATATAATAATTTGCTTTCAAATTAAAGGCTTTTAAAAAAGATTGCTGAGTTCTTGGATGAAGTAAAAGGTGTAGGTCACTTTTACTTCATCATAGATCATAAGTCATTGCCTTTCATGCTATATTGAACATATAGAAACCTAAATTGTGCATACAAATATTATTATTGTTTTAGTATTTAATTTATATTAATGAAAATTAACAAAAGGCTTTTGGAATGAGGCTCTTAAAAATTAAAAATAAATTAAAGCTTAGATATTGTCATTTATTTGGAAATAAATGGTAATGTCTGTATAATACAAAAATAACATTAATTACTATTAAGCCAAATTTAAAACATTCAACACCCGTAAATCTCAGTGATTTGTTAATAATCTTATATTGACAAAAATATAGCAATGAATTTCTATTGAAAATAAATAAACGTTATCAAGATAAAGTAAAAGTAAATATATTAAAATTAAAAATGGACGCTATTTACAATTTCACAATAGTGTGAAGTCTATGCCTCATGAAGGTTATTCATTGCTTTTGTATGTGATGGTAATTGCCCTAGGTACCAAATTTTGCATTCTGTAATCTGAAATCTTTGGATCATTCAGAACATTTTTGTATTTTATGTTTTTTAAATTAGTTTTGGTTTTTATTCATTGCTTTATTTTTTGAAACTTTCTGTATCATTTTTGTTGATGGTTTTTATAAACATGTTCAATCCTTCTATTCATTCATTAATAGTGGCTTTATGACATGGAGTATAAAAACAAATAGTACTTATTTGCGATTAATATGAATATTTCAGAAGGGTTTATGAAATCAGCTTATTACAAAACTGTGGTCCGTGGAACCCCTGAGTGTCTGCCGTTCCTAAGTAGGGGGTCCATGATGAACTTCAAGAAAAATTAATACATTATTTAAAAAATAAACATAGTGTGAATAACTAAAATTAAATAATAAAAAATTCATTTTAGTGCCATTGTTTTTCGAGAATATCAGTCAAGCTCAAGTTTCTTTTGCAAGTGTTCTACCTTTTACCTCTTTGTTAATTATTTATTTACTCCAATGCAATGAGGATGGGTGGCTAAAGTTGCAATCTTTGAGGAAGCTATCAGTTTCTTCATCAGCTGCTCAGCAATTCTGTCGAGAATGTTACAGATAATAAGCCAAATGAATCTTTAGTTAATGCACTGTAGCAAGTTCCAGCATTCACAGATTACCAACAATAGTTGTACCTACCTATCATTTCCTTTATGTGTTCAATTTGATATTTGTGTTGTTAAGTTCGTAAAAGCAATGCTTGTTTTCATAATGATATTCCTCTCCACCTCTAATAATAAGGCATGACCTGGCTTATTTACTAAACTTTTATTTACATTCTACAAAATTAGTCATGTACCTAAATCTAAATACTTGAGTAAGAGGGGCCCGCAGTAAAAAGTTTGGGAAGCCCTATGATAGAGTGTATCCCTGTAGTTATTTCTTTCCCAATGTAATTAATGTGATGAAACTTTTAAAATATCTTTTGAATACATTAGTATAAAAAAAAAAATTTTAAACTGAATATTTATCAGTGTTCTATCGATATTTTAAATTATGTTTGTTCGCATAGGATAATTGGGAATCGTATAAAAAACTGCCAATTTATGGAATGCATATTTTAATTTTGATTATAATTTTTTGTTTTTAGGGAAAACAAGTGGATAAGGATCTTTTGAATTCCTTGAAAGCTTCATTACCAGCTGCTAATAATACTTCGGCTCCCAAATTAAGACAAAAAGTGAGTGGGGGTAGTAGACCAAGACCAAAGACAATTCACATTGATTCAGGAGCTGAAGAGACTGGAATGATGACACCCTCAAGAGGGAAAAAAGGGTCATCATCTAATCTTTCTGGTATTATGCCAATATTATAACTTTTATTCATGAATTATTTGAAAGTAGGGCAGAATATAGTCAGTCACATGGTAACGCACTTAGAAAAATAGTGTGTTACTCTAGCAACCAGATAAAACAGAAGATGGTGAATTCGATTCTAGCCATAGCATGGTTACTAATTTCTCAGGCAATTAATGTCCTCTATTGGCCAAGGAAACCTTGTGTTGTAGAAATGACAAAGTGGGTGAATGAAAAAAAAAGATTGTTCAAAAGTAAATTTTATAGCACCAAATAATTAAAATATTTATATTTATTATTAATTTTGTGTGAGTTATTTTGTTATTCCAACCATTATGTGCCTTTTTACCGAATGTATTGATTTCAACATTTCTTTCCAGCACTATTCCTCTATTCTTTGGAATTCTTTCTTCTAAAATCAGATAGACTTGAAATCCTCCTATAATGGGAAAGGAAATGGAATCTTAGAATTTCTTCAAGAATTGAAAAGGATTTTTTTGGTGGTTTGGGAAATATGATGATTCCTAGATAGGTTAATTATTAACATTAAACAAATGTTATGTCAAGGTTTCTAATGGAATTTTGAAAATTAATTGGTGAATATTTAGGGAAAATAAATGGATAGTTGGGAATGGCATTAAGGTGGGATTTTGATCTGTTAGTTAAATTGTTGAGAAGAAAGGTTAGACTTGGTGGCTACCCTGCTTGAGGTTTAAAGGGTGTGAATTAACAAGATGAATTCTATTAACAGTCCATTGCTCACTTCAGATCTCATTACTAGGTTCATTTTATAGGTACTAGGTATATTTAGGTATGCATATTATGTTTATTTCTGAGCACAATATTTAGCAAATATTAAGTAATTGACTGTTAATTAATAGTAAGAATATTATTGTATTTTTAATTTACTGATAGATGCATGCTTTTATTCAGAACCACATTTTTATTATGCTTGAGGTTAGTTAGTTTATCTACAGGGTGTCCCGAATTTAAATGGCAAAACTTCAGGAACTTATAGGGGACCGAAAAACTAAGACAAAAAGTCCTTTAGAGATTTTCTCGTTTTTGCTTAGTTTTAGAGAAAATCACAAAAAAAGAAACAAAACAAGTTTTAATTTTTATACTTATTTATTTACATTTATATTTATGTTATGTTCTTTTTAATGTAAATATTGCTCAACATGTCCTATTGCACCAATGCTAGCATTATATCTAGCACTCACATAAATTGCCGCTAAACATTGTTCTGATGATATTTGGTGCACTGCATCTGTGATTCAGTCTCTTAATTGCTCTCTTGAGTTGATTGACACCGAATAAACTTTTTGCTTCAAGGTTCCCCATACGAAGAAATCCATGGGTGTCATATCAGGTGATCTGGGTGGCCAAGGTACTACTCCTCCTGTCCAATCCATCGTTGTGGATAATTAATATCCAGCCAAGCTCGAGCAACGCTGCTACAATGAGCTGGACATCCATCGAGTTGGAACCACTTTTCAATCCGCTGCTGTAAGGGAATGTCATATAAATAATTAGAAAAGTCGTTCTCCAAAAAAATGTGTAAGTGTGATACCATTCAATCTTTCAGGTAAAAAATATGGTCCCACCAGTAATCCGTTCCAAATTCCAAGCCAAACGTTAATAGCAAATTCATGCTGAAACCTATTCTCTCTAATAGCTCCGGGATTTTCAAGAGCCCATACATGATAATTTCTTTGATTAACAATTCCTCCTCTTGTAAAGGCAGCTTCATCGGTCCATATAATTTTTAATGGAAATAAATTATCATCGCAAATTTTGTCAAGAAAGTTACTAAAATTCAATCTCTTGACATAATCTTGAGGTAATAAATTCTGAACTTTTTGAAGATGGTATGGGTAGCGATTATCACCTTTCAAAGTTTTTCGCCATATTGCTTGCCACGGTATTGCTAATGCAGCAGATGCTCTTCGGATGCTAGTCAGGATTGTTATCGAAGTGGCGTTGGACACAATTTCTTCTCTGATAATCTGCTCTTATTGCTGCCTGGAATTGGTCGCCTTCATTACGTATTAAGAATGACCCAGTCTCTCGTAGTCTATTAAAAGTTAACGAAAAGACTCGTCGATTAGGCACTGTTCTATTTGGAGATTGGCGCGCATACTCCCGCACCGCTTCTAAAGCATTACCGTTACAGAAACCATACACAAAAATCCTATCAGCGTATTCAACATTAGAATATGTATGCGGCATTGTGGCTGATGCTATTCACACAAAAATATCTGAGTAACTGACTGAAGACTGATTTAGGAATTATAATCCTAGAAGGAAGCCAAAATATAAACAAATAAAAGATTGTAAAGGATAACATTAAGTGTTTACATATCTCACTGCCTAGCCTGACGAACTTTGAAAGGTGATAATCGCTACCTGTAACATTTTTGTTTTGTTTCTTTTTTTTTTTGCGATTTTCTCTAAAACTGAGCAAAAACGAGCAAATCTCTAAAGGACTTTTTGTCTTAGTTTTTCAGTCCCCTATAAGTTCCTGAAGTTTTGCCATTTAAATTCGGGACACCCTGTATATTATATTATAAAATGATTTTCAGCATGATGTTTTTCCTTAATTGCTTTTGATTTTTTAAATATTTACACACATATGTGTACACAGTGAAATTTCTTTTACCAGATACTTCTCTCTATTGAATCTCTATAGAGTTCCATAGAAATCTATTTTCATCGATAAATAAATAGTTGTTTTATGCTTGCTCAACACTTTACTGGGCTCTAGTTGAAATTTCAACCTTTAAGGAACATTAGGAATATAGCTCTTGTTGTTTCAAAGAATACCACTAGGTCCGTTAACCTATGTTATTCTTTGAACCTAATCCAAACTTCAATTGAAAACTTATAAATGGTGTAGTAGATACCAAATAATAGTTCCCTGGTTGAATTTTTCGACGTTTAAAAAATTATATAATTTTATTGTAACCTGTTTTTTTCACTGTATTAGAACAACATAGTCTCGAAATATCGAAATAATGTAGCTGTTACTTTATTGATTGAACCTCAATAACCTAATTAAACGTGTGAGCTTTTTTTTTTTACAATGGCTGGTGAAATCTTCAAAAGACATGGTTAGGCTTGTGTCTAGCCATGTATGGGATTCTTACCCACTGAAACCTCCTTATAGCTGCTTTTCCTCTCCATGGAACCACCGTTATACATCACAACATAAAGAGGAATAGCTTTGTGCCACTTCCTGCAAAAAGGCTACATTCCGCTGCATCTTATCTCTCTCTGCTTTCCTGAGTCCCTTCATGGTTTCGCCGCTAACCTCTGGCCCACCATCCAGTAATCCTCAGAAACCAACATCATCTGCATCAGACCATCTGAAGAACTCCACAGACCTGTCAGAACGCTTCTCTGTCTTGCTGAAAGTGAGGGCATATGAAAACCAAGTGCTCTGCACTCTCATCTACCGCTGGGCAGGCTGGGCATTTCCCTATAACATCTAGTTAGAACCTATGCTGATAGGCTCAGAAGACTCCATGTCCAGTGAGCAGCTGAATTAAGTATTAATCTACCTCTCCATGCTTCCTGTCCACCCAGGGTTGAATATGAGGGACCAGACTGTGTGTCCCCTCCCGTTTAGAGTAATGTCCTGACGCTGCTGCCAAGCTACAATAGTCTCTCCTCTCATTGGCTATGGGAATGTGTTCACTTCTTCTGTATGAACCCTTCCTTTCCTCAGCTATTAGCTTGATAGATGGCATCCCTGCTACCACACCCGCTGCCTCATAGGAGATTGTTCGAAATGCACTAATAACGTTTTATGCAATTCATTTTTAAGCAACTTTTTTATGTAATTTTAATATTTTACCATTATTCGTGGATTCAAAAAGAAAGGAAGGATTATGTGAGAAAATAATTTAAAAGATGTAGGGGGAATTATTCTCTATAAAGAGTTACAAGAAACTTGTATTAGCATTTTTACTACTTGAGACAATTATAAAATAATTAAAATTTTTTTCTTCACGGAACAGCCCCTGGGACCACGCGAATATCATGAGAGCAGCACTTGTTCTTTGCTCTTCGCCTGCTTCTTCTTCCACATGTTTTTCATGAACTTTGAATGCTTGAGCTTTCTCTCCTCAGTCCATGCGCGACCCCTCCCGGGATGTTTCCTCTCCACAAGAACCCTCGCCCCTGCCAGTATCTTCCTGTACTCGTCCTTATCGAGGCAGTCCTGGTCTCCCTGACCTATCTGGTTCAGATCACTTCTCAGTTGTCTAAGGTACCCCGTCGAGACTTTATAACCACGGATCTTCTCGAAGATCTGGTCGTTCAACCTTTCGAGGCTCATCCTCACCATTTGCCCATAAAACCTTAACTTCTTTATTCTGATGACTGACTCCAGATCCGTTGTATCCTTGTAAATTTCTTTGTTCGATTTCAACATGTAACCCTCTGGTGTTCTTCTGGGCCCATGTATTCTTCTCAGGATCCTCCTCTCAATTTTCAGGAGCTTTTTTAGACTGGGAAGGCACGAAGTCTCCGTCCCGTAGAGAATCACTGGTTTGAGACTGTGTTGTATGTAGTGTCTTACTTTAGCCTTGGTTGACAGGTTCTTCTTGTTGTAAAGGTTCCTGGTGGCGAAACTCAGTTTTTCCAGTTTTGGTTTCCTGAAGGTTTCCTTTTCGGATGCACTGCTGTTTATGATTTCCCCCAGTTATTTAATACTTTTGGTTACCTTTATTGATATCATAAATTACCTTCATCATAAATTTTAATATACAGAACAAGCTTATTTTCAAGATCTTGCTACAAATTTCAGTTAGGAAGCCATAGATATGGAAACAGCTAGGAGAATACTTGCTTGCAACTAGTACTATTTTAACTCAGTAATACAAAAGCTGACATCCTCAGAAAGCTTTTTGAATTTTTTTCAATGCAAGAACAATTTTTCTAAAAAGTTCTCACTTTGTAATCTCTCATTGAACTAATTCCTGTGACCTGTTGCTGGTTGTGGATTTATTATAATTAGTAAAAATAAGTAATAAATATGTATCACTAAATGTTTTGTCCATAATT
The DNA here is from genome assembly GCA_003667255.2 of Euschistus heros. Classification (NCBI taxonomy): domain Eukaryota; kingdom Metazoa; phylum Arthropoda; class Insecta; order Hemiptera; family Pentatomidae; genus Euschistus; species Euschistus heros. Next base: position 1,016,772 of record RCWM02000348.1, on the reverse strand, counting down.
TTATTTATCTATTACTTCCACTCACAGCAAAAGTGCAATACTTAAAGTGTAAGCTAAAAATATGAATTTATAAGAATATCAATATAATTAAACAATATATATAAAATGGTCATTAATCTATTAAAATAAATTAAGTAACATATTTAATATAGTCATTAAAAACCCTTATACATTTTAACAAACTAACTGTTCACTACTTGTGATTCTACTATAATCAAGAATAAATTAACTATTCTCTATTTTATTACGGACCTGATTCCTATTAAGTTCAATCTCTTTTTGGATCCAGGTCTGTTAAGTTTGTGTTTTGGTTCGGTTGTGTGTAGATGTATGGGTATAGAGCTCCTGCGGATTAGCCGAGTATAACTACTGACTGATAAGTTTTTTTTAATATATATTTTATTTTTTAATTTTCCATTTATTTCAACTCTTATTTCATAAGTTTTCGTTGTTTTGTTTTATTTACTCTCTATCTATTATTTAATATAAATATATTAAATTTAAAAGTGAATTTATTTTAATTTTTTCTTTCATAAAATTGCATGATTCAGCTACAAAAATGGCTGAATCCCCACTGCTAAAAAGGAAAAAAGGTAGATTTAAGTTTACTACTGCAGGAAGTTGTGAAAAAAAAAAAAATTGTATCAAGTTTTTCATTATAAAGCGACCTGAAACAGATAACAATGGTGATTTGTTAGATTTTAAAAGGGTTTCACCTTTTTTTATACATAAAAGTTTAAAAGCAATAATAGGTGAGGCTAAAATAATTAAAAAATTGAGAGATGGGACACTTTTAGTTGAAGTATTTTCTGATACTCAATCGGAAAAACTTTTAAAGTGCAACAATTTTTGTAACAATTTTCCAATAAAAGTAGAGCCCCATGCTAGATTAAATTTAAGTAAAGGCATTGTTTGGTGCCCCGATCTGAATTATGTTGACATAGATGAAATAAAAGAGGAGCTAAAGCCCCAGAATCTTACTGACGTCAAAAGATTAACCTTTTTTAGGAATAATGAAAAACAAAATAGTCACAACTATTTAATAACTTTCGACAACCCCTCTTTACCCTCTGAAATTAAACTAGGATTCCATAATGTTGCCGTACGACAATTCATTTCAAACCCTATTCGGTGTTACGTCTGTCTTAAATTTGGTCACACAAAAAAAAAAAACTGTAATAAAGAAGCATTATGTAAATTTTGTGGAAAAACAAAACATGAGGGGTCCCAATGCAATAATCCGGTAACTTGGGTTAATTGTTCTGGTAATCACGATGCTTTTTCAAAAAATTGCCCAGTTTTTATTAAAGAAAAGAAATCAAACGAATTCAAGAGGCAGATAAAGTAACTTATATTGCTGTAAGGAAAAATACGATCTGTCGCACCCGATAACAACTTAAATATCTTTTGCTAATATTGTTAAGACTAAAAAATCAGTTTGTGTACAAACGGAACAAATAATTGAAAATCAACTAACAATTAGAAAATCTGTAGTGACAAATACGTCCAGTAAGACATCCATGCCTAGTGGCAGCAGCAGCAGTAATGCTATCCCTGATACCCCCACCCACATCCCACCTCCCACCACACCCTCACCTCCTCACCCAAATTTCTCTTTATTTTCCTTACCCTCTGTATCAAAAATCCCTACTTCCCGAAATTCCCAACCCTCTGGTGGGATATCCGAAAAAAAAATCGGAAGTCCGTTCCACTAACTGCGAAGTCGTCCCTGAACCGAGTATCTTACCTTCGGCACAAAGGGCGTCTGAAGAGCTTACCAACCGTCACCTTTCTCCTGATGGTCAACAGACCGAGTGGACAAAGGTTGAAGGAAGAAGAACTAGAAGTAAGACCAGGAAAAATAACTTAATTAGTTGTTTTTAATTTTATTATTATGTTTTTCATTTGATTTTTGTTTACTAAATTTACATTAATTAATAATATTATTTATCTTAATTCCGACCTATTTACATTTTTTATTTTTTTAATATGTCAACTCCAACCAATATAATATAATGGAACTGTAATGGTATAAAGGGAAAACATGAGGAACTTAAACTTATTATTAATAAAAATACCAACCGGTAGTTTTATGCTTACAAGAAAGTAAGTTACCCCTCAATAAAACTCTCACGCTAAAGGATTATAATATCTATAGACACGATTTTGATTATAGAAGTAGAGCATGTGGTGGGGTTTTGATTGCCGTTCATTAAAGGGTCATTTCTGAGTTAATTTAGATAAATACCTCCCTACAAGCAGTGGTAGTCAAGGTCTTTCTGCACATACCTATCTTTTTTTTTATAACGTTTATCTTCCCCCTGACAATTTTGATGAGGTAGATGTGGTCAATATTTTGAGTAATACCTGTTCTCCCTTTATTGCTATGAGCGACGTAAACAGTCATCATACTTCCTGAGATTCTTCTTACTGTTCAACACGTGGTAATACTATTAGGTGAATTATAGATAGCACTGATTCGATAATTCCAAATTCAGGACAGCCAACATATTTAAGTCCAGCATACCATTCATTCTCGTGCATTGACCTGACATGGTGTTCACCTAATTTATATACTCATTTGGATTGGCAAGTTTCTCCAGATAAATATTCTGGCGATCAGTTTAAATATTCCCTATAGTAATCAGTTTCCCAAACATTAACACACGGATAACAAAACATGCTAGATGGATAACAGAAAAATCTGACTGGACAGCATTTCAAAACAATTTACAGATAACAACCCCTGATATACCAACCACAAGCAATAGTGATGAAAATAATCATCAAATCACAAAATCTATATTAGCAGCGGCTGAACTTTCAATCCCAAAAAGCTCCACTAATGTCAAATCGAAGAGTGTCCAATCATCCAATTTCTCAAAAAAATATAACCTTTTTAATAAAATTTAAAAAACTCAAAAATATAAAGAAATAATATAGATTGAACCACGGACACTGAAGACCCTTGATGTTGAGTGTCCATAAACAATTCAACCTAACCTAACCTCCAGGTCTGTTAATAAGGATCAAAGGTGGGGGTTCACTTAGGAATGATGTCTATTTAAAATGTCCATTTTGTGTGGAGCTTTCTGTGGTTAAATTAGAAGCTTTAAACATCCAAGAGATATTAGTTTCATCTCACATATTAATCATAAAAAAACAGAAAAAGCTGCACAAAAAATAGAATTACTGCACAAAATCAATAAAAAATAACTTTTAAACCTACTGAAATAAAACTGAATTTATCACATCAAGGACTTCTCAATTGACATGAAGATTTTAATTGACACCATTGCTTGGTGAACCACCACCTCCAGTCCTGGATACAGATTGGTTATGTTCTGGAATTTTAATTTGGAACTGATAGTTTGTTAACATTTATTAGGGACTAGCATCCCCAGTCGCGGCTTCGCCCACTTTTATAAGTTACGAACTTAGATAGGTTTAACTAATAACAGAAGTTTTATTTTTTAACAATAAAAATCTTATAATGCAGTTGAGAATTATTTTCTCACAATATTTCTAAATATTTTCACTCCAAGCTGTTACCCGGTATTATTGCAATAATTTACTCAAAAGCATTATTGGATATTCAATCCTTAAATCTAATCTATGAGTTGGTGATTTAGATGGACAGAGACGTTTTAAGAAGAAACTCTGTTGGATAATGTACTGCATTATCAGTGCTTACAACCCTATCAATAGAGATATTCTCTATGTCACAATTTACTTTTTCAATAATAATGTTGTTAATATTCTCTGCTATAGTATTTGTTGGTAATATTACTGCTCTTTCACACAACCAATGGTACAATTTATTAAATAAACCTGAAACAAACTGAATTTAAAATCATTGAGATTATAGTCTTCTTAAAACCTTCATCAAAAGCTATGGTTAGGTCGCCCCTTTTTTTTAAACTCAATATCAAAAAATAATCGGTATTTTGATAAAGTAATAATGTTTATTGCAGCAAAAATAATTTTATTGATTTCATTTGGTTGGATTTTAATTTCTCGAGAGTGACAAACTTCTGCCACTTAACACTGTGAATTTAAATTATTATTATAGTAAACTATACTATTTAAAATCTTCCTAGAATTATGAAGATTTTGTAGTTAAAATTTGTTACAGAGGGGTTATGTTCTGGATAATTTTACCATAATTATAAATTTTAATAATTTTACCATTGCAAACTCTGGTGTAGAATGCCGCTAACCACATATCGTGGTTGGTAAATATCCCTAGGATCCACACGTCACACTAAATAT